>JAFBJT010108349.1:214078-221578 GCA_016785325.1 Chascanopsetta lugubris
ATGGAGAAAAGAGAAACCAAAAACCCCCCCCCCCCCCCCCCCCCCCGCACACACACACACACACACACACACACACACACACACCCCGTGTATCTGATCATGTGCGGATGATGCGTTTAGCGCGTCCACGCACGGGCAGCAGGCAGAGGCCGTGCGTGAGGGGCCCGCATTCAAACAGCGTAGGCTTCTTGTTACATAACACCGTGGCCTATGTGACAACCATAGCGGGGACCATGAAACCATCCATCCGTCCGTCCGGCGGCTCCAGTGAACGCGCGCACACGCCTCTCCCCGCCGTTATGACCGTGCGTAATTACGCACGTATGTTTTTTTGTTTTGTTTTGTTTTGTTTTGTTGTTTGTTCTGTCCATGGCTAAAAATGTGGCCGGCGTGCGGCTCCAGCTCGGGATTAGTGCACGGACGAGCACGGATACATAAACACATATAAACATGTTAGTGCTGCTGCTGCTGCTGCTGCTGCTGCTGCTGCACATTCCTCAGCATCACACAGAGGATGGAGCAAAACACCCCCCAAAATCCAACCATCTCCGTAACGTGCACGCAGGGCACGAGCAGGGCATTAGAACTTTAAAGTCATGTTTATATATATATATATATTGTAATGTCTGCAGCTGGTGTTGTGGATGCTTCTGGAGCCTGAGTGATGACACCCTGCAGGACTGTCAGCTGTTCCACCGTGATGCAGCTCATCCCCGCTTTAACCAGCTCTCACAGGCATGTCGTTACACCGCTGGAAAACATGCAGGGCTCATGGATCATCATCATCTTCCACCATCACACCCACTAACACCGCCGGTGACACCAGCGCCCCGAGCCCCGAGCCCTGAGCCCCGAGCCCCGAGCCCCGAGCCCTGGGCTCCAGCAGTGAGGAGCGGAGGCCTCGCAGCAACTGTCGCCCGAAATGGTGTAGTGGGTGACGGACAAGTGGCAGAGGCGCTCCGGTGCGTTACAGTGACAGGAGCGAGAATAACCTATATTACATGTCGGCCTGCAGTGCGCGTGTGTGTGCGTGTGCGTGCGTGCGTGTGCGTGCGTGTGTGTGTGTGTAGTGGCGGCAGTGAGCAAGGAGAGGAACGACGGACTCACCGTGATCATCTTCTGCCCCCGTTCCCCTCGACAGCGCCGCGCAGCAGACGATCCGGATCCCGCGTGCTCGTCGGTGGCAGCGGCCCGGGTGGAGGAGCATTGGTGGCCGGGCTCTGCTGAGGATGGTCCGCGAGAAAAACACCGCTCACCCCGCGCCTGGATCTCCTCCTGTCGTCTTCTCGCTCCACTCCCTTGCCTCTCCTCCCCCTGACCCTCTCGGCTCCAAGCACCAGCGTCAAAACGCGGGGGGAATGAGCAAAGGCTGCACTTCCGGTGGGCGCTTTCAAAATAAAAGCCGGCCATAAAGCAAAGATACAAGCTTAACTTGTTT
This sequence comes from Chascanopsetta lugubris, assembly GCA_016785325.1. Lineage (NCBI taxonomy): Eukaryota > Metazoa > Chordata > Actinopteri > Pleuronectiformes > Bothidae > Chascanopsetta > Chascanopsetta lugubris. Next base: position 215,517 of record JAFBJT010108349.1, read on the forward strand.
TCTGCACTCATTTTGCTAGGGGCCACAAGCTTTTTTTAAAGGAATAGCATGTGACATTTTACGAGATGTGTTATAATATCATTTCCATTCGTAAAACTGAAACATGAATCTATTATGTTAATGTATAAATGAGTGTGTATCACCAGAGAACACGAACCATTGTCTTACACTAGAATCAATCCTCTTGCCTGAGGCTGCCATGTTGGACCAGTATATTTTAACAGTCGTCCTCAAAGAATAGACTAATACGCTTTGAGTTTGTATCAGGCTTGGAAGAAAAGGTTGTTGTAGTTGGGGATAGTACAGCCGCAACATGCAACTCCACCTTTAAGTGGCTCTAGAACATACAAACTGCAGCTTTAACTTTATATGGGTGGATACATTGGTGTCACTCTATGAATCAAAAAATGTGCAGCAAGTAACTGGTCATTTAATCTTTTGAACACCAAATTTTAATTTCAATTTTAATAGCATTACCGCTTCTACTAAAAATAATAATTATGATCATTATAAGTTGTTTGATTTCATATTGGTTGTGTTGTGTAGTGTAATGTACCTCTCTATATAACCACATACCGTACACTTCACTGGTAGTCCCCATTACAACGAAGCTTTTATTTTGAAATGACAATCCACGCAGTTCCGGTGGTGTACTGTGTAACTGTATGCTTTCTGACACAGCTCTCCACAGCCCAGGCGCGCCGCCGCTCACACCACTCTCACATTCCCACTTTCAGTAATTCGGTACTCCCTCTAGTGGTGAGCAGCGATAACGCAGCTCCCGCTGCTTCAGTCCCTCAGGGGGAGAACAGTGATGTAGAGACAGGTGAAGTCCACACCTCCACCCACACGTCTGTTTTCATCCTTTTCACAGTTGATTCACCTTTTCAGCATGACTGCATCACCCTCCTGAGGGAGAACATGTAGGTGGACCACTGCAAACCTACACCTCAACCCTGTTTTAAAGGTACAGTGTGCAGAATTCACCGGTGATATTTCACGTTGCAGCTGAACTCATTGGAGGGAAATGTAAGGAAATGTAAACGGAAATCCATATGTTACAGGGATTCTCTACACATACAAACATCAATGTAATGGTGTTATATTTCACATAAATGTTTCAAAGCAATCTGTGACAATCTTACATGAAGTAAATATTGTTCACCTTCATTCACTGTTGAAAACTAAAGATAGACGACATGGCATCTCCCCCAAAAGTGAAGCCAAAGTGTCCTGATTGCCGCCTGGTGGCTGGCCACAGTATCGCCCTTTATATCCCGTCCTCAAATATTCTAGGTCCGTTCCTAATTTCCTTTTCTCTTATATGATACCCTGTCAACCGTCAGCGGAGAAAAATGGAAAGACCTTTAATTCAGTTTGCTACAAAAACAAATGTATCAGCTTTGAAAAATCTAAATAGACACAATGATAAAAATGAGATGAAAAAACAAACTGGCTTTAAAAGCTTTTTTTTATTACAAAACAGTGCCACTAATACAAAAGGGAAATCATTACAGATATAAGTAGACCAGGTCTCCTCAGGGTTCACTTTCATTTAACACCTTGTCTCTGAAACACAGGTGAATGAATCCATCAGCAGTGACTCTGCGTGTAACTGAGTTCTTGGAAGTCAATCACTCATCACAGCTTCTGCTTTCCAGGAAACATCACAGATTCATAACCTGTGTGTAGATATCATCAAACACCATAGGACTGCGTTCAAACGACTTCCGCCACAAACAACTGTGTCAACTGTTAAATGCAGAAGTTCACTGAGCAACAGCTGCTGGTGTGTGTGTGTGTGGGGGGGGGGGGGGGGGGGGGGAAACTCCCGGGCCCTCTCTGGCCACACGTTCTAATCTTTGACCAGTCATTTCATTATTCAATGTGACTATATGTTAATATGATGATTTGAATGGACCTATACTCTACATACTTTATGATCTGCACCAGCCACTCATTCAGTTCGTCAGTTGTCCACACGGGGGCAGTGGAACATTATTTGCACAGCGACATCTCACAGTACAGCAGACAGAAAATGTCATGAGTAAATACATATATCTTATTTATACACAAGCACACACACACACACACATATCTATCAGTCTATGAATTGTGCCATGAAGTTCAAAGAGCTGACAGCCACTGATCTGCCTGGATGTGTTGATGTGCTGCTCACTCTTGATGCTGTTGCTCGGTAGTTGATTGTCAATGAGACCAAACTCTGTTGTTGTTGTTATGGTAAAAATTCCCTTTTATTTTTATTTTCATGTTAAGCACAAATGTGATTACAACTCACTTTTGTAATCGGATAAAATGAGACCATACCACACTTCACCATACCACCACCAAAAAACACAGTCAGCATAGTTAGAAAAAATACATATATACTGCTTGGAGGTTTAAAAAAAAAAAATCGATATTTACAAAAGTAAACAAGCAAGGATAAACCCCAAACACATTTATAACCATATAGATTGTATATATGTGAATTTAACATTAACATAAAAGGAGTTACACAGTGGGCAAGATCTATATTATAAAACAGTGAATGAAATGAATAAATGAATACAATCAAAATGATCAAAATTATTGACCAATGATAATTGTCTAAAACTGATATTTATTTTTGTCTAGTTGTGGAATTACTATCGCTTGGTTTGGGGGGGGGGGGGCAGTCTACCCTGAGCCCCTCTAGAAAAGCTGGTACGGCCCTGCTCCTCAAAACAGGGCACAGCAAAACGCCTCAGCAGCTCCCCTGCTGTTTATTATGAAAAAACAAAGACCCACTCATTCATTTAACGTTTACGTGAAAAATCCATTTACTGGAAAAGATTTCAACAGTAAAAAAGACAACAACTAAATGTTTGTAAATAAAGAAGGCGGAGAAGAAAAAGAAGAAGTGAATCCCCGGATGAGTGAGACCGGATGAAGCCTCCGCGCCACCCCCGCCTCAGACCTCACATAGTACGGACCTGTTTCTGCTGCTCGACGCTTCACTTCGGTCCTCGGGCTTCTTCTCTTTCATTTCGGTGTTTTTCCTCCTCCTCCTCCTCCTTTTCCTCCATCAGCTTCATCCTCCTCTCTTTTCCTTTCTCTCCTTCAGAACCCGGGATCTGACGCGTCATTTTATGCGCATTTTCGCTCCTGCATGCCCCCCCCCCCCCCCCCCCCCCCCCCCCCCCCAACACACCCCCACCCCCTCCCTCCTCCTCCTCCTCTTTCTTTTTGATTCTGACACATAGATGAATCCAGCGTCGCTCGGTGGCTCCTCCACTGACCCATGTCTGTTCGAATCCCGCCTCGCCGCGCTGCCGATACATGGTGCAAGTCAGAATGTCCAAGTCGCCCGTAGACCCTCAGACTGCCATGGAGACCAGCGGCTCCCAGTCCCACTATTTCCAGGTAAAAGCCCCAAATTGGGCCCCTTCATCATCACCATCATCATCTTCATCATCACCATCATCCCTATCATCATCATCATCATCATCATCATCACCACCACCTCCATCCATCTCACCCACACTGGAGCCTCATCATGTCTCAGCTACTTGTTGTTGTGATGGAGACCCACCATTTTAACCCACCACATTTTTTCCCCATTTAACTCCTGAAACATCAGATGAATTCTTTTGTTAAAATAATTCATCAGGATTGTGATTTTTTATTTTTTTTATTTGTTTATTTTTTTTTTTTTTAAATAGTGAATTACCAAACAAACAAATCAACAAGCAAACAGGTGCTTTCATCCTCCAGTTCGAGATCATCATTGATTTCTCTCCTCCACTAACGTCACGTGACCTGTGTTTTGTTGTTTATTATTTATTTATGTGTGTGTGTGGACTCACCTGTAGCCTCAGTGTTTGGGGCCTGTCTTCTCTCTCTCTCTCTCTCTCTCTCTCTCTCTCTCTCTCTCTCTCTCTCTCTCCCCCTCTCCCCCTCTCTCTCTGCAGCAACATGCTCTCTGAGGCCCGTGAATCACTCACTGTCTGCATCCTCTCTCATGTCACCCTGAATGATTGTTCTTATCATTATTATTATGGGATGGTTGGAAAAGTTTCAGATGCTCAGCGTGCTCCCACTTCTTTGATGCATCATCGTGTCTAAGCTCAGATGAATCAGTGAGGTGTCATGTTTGATTGTTGACTCACATGATGAACGTAACGTGAACATGACGGATGTGTCACCAGAGACTCGAAATATGATGCGGGTGAATATGATTAAGAGTAAATGTGATTGTGAGACGTTCTGTAAATCATATATTCACCCCCTCACCCAGGTACCTTCATACTGATCTCATTGTTTTCTTTGCTATCCACCCACCTTTCTACCTCCCTCCCTCCCTCCTTACCTACCTACCTGCCTCCATACCTCCCTACCTACACTCTTACCTACCTACCCATACCCAATTCTACCTCCCTTGCTCCCTTTCTTCCTAAGTACCTTCCCACTCACCTACCTACCTACTTCCTTCCCCCTTACATACATATGAACCTATACCCACCCACCCGTGGGCCCACCTCCTTACCTTCCTTCCTACCTGCCAACCGACCCTCCCCCCTTGCTTCCTTCTGTCCTAAATACCTTCCTACCTACCTACTTACGTTCCTTCCTTCCTCCCTACTTACACACATATGGACCTTCCTAGCTACACTCAACCTCCTTCCCATCTCCTTTGCTCTCTACCTTCCCTCCTCGCTACCTTACCTTGCTACCTACTTTCCCCGCCACCTTGATCGTCACACGACCTGCCGTATGTCCTTCCTTTGATCGATCCTCTCACCTGCCCTGACGTATACACATCCTGCCTACCTCTGTCACCTCCTACCTGCCTCCGTCCCTACCTCCCTTGCCACCTTCTTACCTGACCAGCACCTCCTCCCCGTCCACCTTCTCCCTCTCCCACCGTTTTATCCTCCTGTCATCTTCTCCACGCTAATTATCTGCGCGATGTGAATATTCTCCCTCTCACCGTCGTGTCTCTTCCTCACAGCTGCCCAGGAAGTTGCCTAAAAGAAAGAGCCGCTTCAAACGCTCGGACGGCAGCACGTCTTCAGACACCACGTCCAGCTTCATCAAACGGCAGGTGAAAACCTCTCCCAGCTTTTTTTATTCTATTTTTTCAAACCTCTTCTTCTTTACATATTCATACGCACATGCACTTACCCACATCTCTGGCTCCTTGATGCTGTGGTACATCACAGTGACAGGCAGGTTATGGATCTATATAATGGTGCCCCCCCCCCTCCCCCCCCGCAGATATTAATGGTGAATCCAGGTTCCCTGTGTTTGATTTATTTTAAAGGTGCAGTGTGTAAGATTGTGGTCATTTTTATTTTATTTCTGGAAAAAATTACAAAAGCAATGACATACTGACATTTTCATGAATTTATAATCACCTGAATGTTTTTTTTTTCCATTGCCCTAAAATGAGCCCATTAATGTATATTTACATGTGGAGGAGGTCCACTCTATGGAGGCCGCCATGTTTTTTTACAGTAGTAAAAGTGGACGTACTAAACTTTTTTTTCTTTTGAGTTTTAATGACAACTGAAGTCCACCATCGCTTCCCCTGTCTGCTCAGAAGGCTGAGGGTGAGGTGATGCAATTTCACCTCAAGAGGTCACCAAACCTTACACACTGCTCCTTTAACATCTCCTCTTTGCACCTCCATCCCCTTTGAGCTGCCTCTGTGGCCGCAGTTCCTGTTTTGCACAGCAGGGGGCGGCACAGTGCTTGGGAGTAGGAGGTGAGGTCCATGAGAATCCCTGCACAGCTCAGCTCAGCACAGATTTTAATTAATGTTTTTAGGTCACACACGTGCAGGAGACACAGAAGGAGGTTTGGCGTTATTTAAGATGATCTGTGAGGAGGAGGAGGAGGAAGAGGAAGAGGAGGAGGAGGAGGAGGAGGGAAAAAAGGAAAATACAAGCTGAGCAGATTTCCCTGGTGTTGCTGCTGTGAGATCTGATGATGTGTATCATGATGGAGAGTTTTTTTAAAACATTTTCTAAAATTTGCCTTCATTTGTTGCTTTCTGACGATGTTTAAGTCAAATGTGA
>JAFBJT010108349.1:226578-230345 GCA_016785325.1 Chascanopsetta lugubris
CCCCCCTGAGATAGCCCGACTTTATCTCATCATATAAACCATTTAAACACATCTCTCTCGCTCTCTCTCTCTCTCTCTCTCTCTCTCTCTCTCTCTCTCTCTCTCTCTCTCTCTCTCTCAATATCTCACTCTCGCCTCCCCTGCCGTCTGTCAGTCACTCCACGTAAACATCCCTCTCTTTTCAGGATTTCTCATCAATGATATTCAAACACCCCCTCCCACTCACTCACTCTCTCTCTCTCTCTCTCTCTCTCTCTCTCTCTCTCTCTCTCTCTCTCTCTCTCTCACGTCCTTTCTGCATCTATCCATCCTGCTCTTCCTCGCCCTCCTCTTCTCTCTGGCTGCTGTTCTGGTGCAGTGTTGCCTTGCAGAGCTGCTAAAAATCTAGACTAGTTATCTAACACACACACACACACACACACACACACACACACACAAAAGAAATAAGAGCATCTGTTTGCTCGCTCGCTGGCTGCCTCTCAGGACTGTGAATCACTGCTGCCACAGATTGAAGGTTCATTGTTTGACGTGTTGTCTGAAGTGCAGGGAAAGAAAAAAAGGTGGCGCTAGTGTTCACACATGTCCCTGTGTTTTTTGCTACGTGGCTGCTAATTGGTTCTCCAGAGGGTGGGTGTGTGTGTGTGTGTGTGTGTGTGTGTGTGTGTGTGTGTGTGTGTGTGTGTGTGTGTGTGTGTGTGTGTGTGTGTGTGTGTGTGTGTGTGTGTTGGTAAGATGGATGACCAGGGCCACCGGAGGAGGAACAGAGGAAAGAAGTGTGTTGTTTATTTTCATTGGTCCTCTCAGCATCACGATGGATCCAGGACGCTCTCAGTGTCTCTGTCACTTCCTTTATTATTATTTTGATTTCCTGTTTGTTTCCTGTCTCACCCTCCGCCCATGTTCTGTTATTTTATTTTTTTTTACTGCGGCAGCCTTCTCACTGACAGATTCAGGACTAAGTTCCTCCAGTGAAGCAAAACAGATACCAAATATAGGAGAACACACACACACACACACACACACACACACACACACACACACACACACACACACACACACACCTATGGCCCAGCAGCAGCAGCTGTGCTTAAAATCCAATACACTGTGTATAAAGCTGGACGTAGCATCAGCGACGTCATCCACAGGTTCCTTTCGAGAGCTAATGAGGCTCGGAGTGGGCGGTTCCCTCGTCGCCATCTTGCCGATGCCTAACTCCTCCTCTTCCTTCCTGGTTCATCCAAAAACAGGCAAAGAGGCGGAGCACAGGTGAAGCTGGGGGTGGGACCATGGTGCCGTCACAGCATCCACAAAACGTGCCAGGTCGGCCCAGGTGTCACTCAAGAGGCCACGCCCCTTATTTATGCACAATTTCACACCTCAACAGAATAAGAATTTTAAAATGTCACCCCTCGTACAGTTGTAGTCGTTTGTACCAGGCTTTTAAACTTGTTTAAGTCACCTCTAAAGTTGGACCATTTTAACACGAGAGTCTCATTGTAATATGGGGATCGACTCACTTCTGTAGCCAGCCTCAAGTGGCCACCCTGTGAACTGCAGTCGACCTCAGAAATGGAGTCCGCACTCAAACTACTGGCAAACTTTTGTCTGGCACTGTGTCGCCTGCTCACTCTGAAGCCGGGTCGCCACGCCCTTCACTCCTCAGCCGAGCTCAGACCTCACGCCATCGAATAGAAGAGAATAGAACAGAACAGAGTTGCCGTAAGTAGCGGAGTGCTCCCTCTGCTGGTCAAAAGATAAATCACGGGCCAATAGCAACTAAAAACAAACGCCCAGTGTATTCAAATGAACTTAAGCTGATTCCTACAGCTTTTGACTCCGTGTGTGTGTTTCACAATGTACATAACGTCTTCACCACGGCTGGGATGTGTCCTCACAGGGGGGAAAAATGATAAGCAGCGTATATATTTTTGGGCTAATGAGCCGACGTCCCGGTAGAATAATCGGGGGGGAAGAGAGGATGCATATATATGTCTCTGCACTGTGGGGGATGAGGGAATGGATCGGGGCCAAGCAGGAGAGGAGAGGAAGCGGTTGCCTCCTTTGTGCTATATTTGGTGGAGCAGAAGATGTAGCTGGTGTGGGAGAGCAGCTCATTGTGTGGAGGACACACACACACACACACACACACACCAGTGTGTCGATGACACATTTGCATAAACACCTGCACTCAACAGGCCTGCAGAACGGACGAAAGCAGCAGCAGCAGCAGCAGCAGCAGCAGCAGCAGGAAAGGTAAACAGGGGGATGGATGAGAGACATTAAAGCGCCTGTGTCCTGACAGGGCTCGGCTGATTCCTACACCAGTAGACCGTCGGATTCAGACCTGTCAGCGGAGGAGGACCGCGAGGCGTATCGGCGTGAAGCCGAGCGCCAGGCACAGCTGCAGCTCGACCGGGCCAAGGTAGATCCGGCGCTGCTCTGCGCTCCGCGCTTTGCCACCTGGAAAAGGTGCAGTGTGTACCATCGTTTGGGTCGTTTTCCTCACTGCTAAAAAGTATTGGAAAAAAACCAGAGCGCTCGCGGATGCATGACGACACGAGGGGCGGGTCCCGTCCCTGCATGCGCCTCCACTCTTAACAGCTGCCATATGCAACAGGAAGTGACATCACCACCCTCAGTTCCTGCTCATGCGAGAAGGACGATGGGGGGGAATTTGAAAAAGATGCTGAATCTGTCAAAGGGCTGAGGCAGAGGTGGTGGACACAACGCGCAACTTCACCTCTAGAGGTCACCAAATCGTACACGCTGCACCTTTAAGCCCACCTGCACGTGATTGGCCCAGAGCCAGGCTTCGGTGTGCTGTGTGTTGACCTTGTGTTTGCGTCCACAGTCCAAACCCGTAGCCTTTGCAGTCAAGACAAATGTGAGTTACTGTGGAGCCCTGGATGAGGACTGTCCCGTCCAAGGAGCCGCGGTCAACTTCGATGCCAAAGACTTCCTGCACATCAAAGAAGTGAGTGGTCGCCAGGGCAACGGCACCTTCTGTTGACATGCGAACACCGGATGTATGACCTGCTGCTGTTGCTGCTGCCCCCGTTGTTCTTGTTGTTGTCGTTGCTTTGAACTCCACAGAAGTACAACAATGACTGGTGGATCGGGCGGCTGGTTAAGGAGGGGGCGGACATCACGTTCATCCCCAGCCCCCTGCGCCTGGAGGCCATGAGGCTGAAACAGGAGCAGAAGCAGAGGTCGGTGTCATCGCTTTCAACGGGAACACGTGGGCTGGTGTGTCCGTGTTGTGGCACTGATGTGTTGTTGTTGTTGTTGTTTTCTTTCTGTAGGAAAACAGGAGGAAACTCCTCCAGTTTGGGGGACATGGTGACAGGGAGCTGGAGGACCACACCGCCATCTGCAGGTGAATGTAAGTACTACACATCTGCTGCCACAGAATCCGTCTGCTGCCCTTTTCTCCTTCTTCTATTTCTGTCCTTTCTGTCCACATTGATTGTTTGTTGATCTTGTCTTCACAAGCCAAACAGAAGCAAAAACAGGTCAGTACTTTGACTTTATGATGACACAGCATTTTTCCAATTGTATAAGTTGATGGATCGGTTTTAAATGTAAGAGGCTTCTGATGGTTTCTGCAGGTAGAGTTACTACTCAGAATAGAGACACATTATAATTCATATTATTATTGTTGTTGTTCTTGTTGTCCGATGTGATAGTAGGAGTAGTAGCAATATCATCCATCCATTATCTGCACAGTATATTTGTTGTTGCAATATTAGCAATAATAATAATGACAA
>JAFBJT010108350.1:0-34868 GCA_016785325.1 Chascanopsetta lugubris
GAGAAGCTTTTATTTGCTTTACTCCTCCATAGTGTGAAAAAGGCTATGCAACTAGTGCTCGAGAGGTTCTCATTCTTCCCATTAAAAATGCATTGTGTAAGATTTGGAGACCTCGAGAGGTGAAGTTACATGTTGCACCCATCACCTCACCCTCACCCTTCTGAGCATGCAGGAGAACCTTGGGTGGACTTCATTTGTTATCATTAAAACTCAATAGATGTTTAGTACGTCCACTCTGAGCTACAGTAAAAACATGGCGGCCCCCGTAGAGTGGACCCATCGCTTATGTAAAAATACATTCATAGGCTCGCTTAAGGGTCATGGAGAAAAAAAAAACGAACATTTAGGCAATAATAAATTCAGGAAAATGTCAGTGTGTAATTGTTTTGTAATATTTGTATTATGATATAAAATGACCAACATCTTACACACTGCACCTTTAAGGATAATTTGTGCCACTAAAAGAAAGCATTACAAACAAGACATATAATCAAATCCCTTTGCTGTAAGAACATCTCTGTAGCCAGTCCTAATCTTGAGGTTAATACCTGGAGTACACTGTGTGTCAGACCTTTGAGCAGGTGGGTCTTGGCCTTTGTCTGTCCAAACAGCCCGGGTAATTAAGAATCAGCTTAGTCCGGGATTACGGCTGCAAGTAGTCTGATCACAAGGGACAGGAGAATAGGCATTAGGAGAATGGTGGTTAATATGGGCATTACTCAGCTTAGCAGTGGTATCATGTGACAGAGAGACGACTGACAATGGAACCCTGTTGATCCCGAGATCCCTCGCTTTGCACTAATAGGCTTTCCTCCAGATAGCTTTGTTTACCAACAGTGTGCAGCCCTCCACCTTCCCGCTTTATCTCCCTTACTCACACATTCAAACTTCTTAATTATTTATTTATTTGTATGCAATTTGTCTCTGACTAATTAGAAAATGGTAATATATTTTGCTGTACATCTCCCTGAGGTATTTTAGCGGTGTTGAAATGCATTTGCTCTTACACCAGCACCTTTGAAATGAAACATGCATGATTGTTCATCTCTCTCGTGAATACAAACACGCACTTGCTGTTTTTGAGATATTTTTGCAGAATGTAATTAATGTTCTCATTAACGGAGGGAACGAGCTGTAAGGCATGGAACTAAAAGCCGCCGCACTCCTGGGTCCTGGCCCTCTCCTGCGTCGGGGAAAACACGGTCGCCGAAACGGATAGCCTGTGTTTGGCGTGTAAGACAATGCGGGGTTAGATAGCGGCTTTCTTCCCCGTCCAACTTTTTTTTTTCATTGTTATTCATGCGGAGGTAACCTGACGCCTGTAGCCTCTGCACCACCTCCATAAGTGAGGTGTTTAGAGAGGATATGGAACCAGGCCAAAGTGAATAACTATAACGCGGGGGGAATGGGCCTCGTAACTCATCACATTACTCATCTTTACAACCACCCATCCTGGTATCATGTCCTGGTGTTATGAGAAAACATTCCTGCAGGTGGACTGTTGGCAGAATTATCGATGCAAGACGCGACACCGCACTGCTTTGTCCTGACCTTCCGGGGAGGGAGCGGGGAATTGTTTTCCACAGTCTTTAGGAGTTAATCCCATCAGAGAGACGGCACAGCATGGAGGCCTAACTCTGTCACCTCTGAGGCTGCGCTGCCAGAACAAGAGGCAGACAGGAATGTGTTTGTCTGGCTAACTTGGCTTTGTCCACCCGCAGACGAGGAAGGCAAAAGAGGGAAACTCCTCCCACACGGCTCCACTTCTTAATAACTGCATTTGAGCCAGGATAAGACACCGGCGTCTGACTCTTTGAGCCCTCGCGTCGGTGAAAGACCACGAGACAACTTTTGGATTGGGGATTCAGCTGTGGTTTGGGACGATGAAATAGTGGTCCAGACAGTCATTATAGCAGATGAATTAAATAGGTTTTACCTCTCGGAGGAGGGTTCCGCGCTCCGCTGGTCGTCTGTTGGCTTGGATAGGCACATGTGCTCCAGGGGGAATGTGCTCTTTCACTGCTGAGGCCATGGAACTGAGGATTTATCCCAGTCCAGTGAGTCCCTGTGGCGCTGTGGATGCCTGCTGAAGGATTTAGGAAGGGTCCGTCCGTCTGTCTGTCTTTTCCAACAGAGATCTGGATTGAAAAGTTACAATAAAATGTCTGCACCTGAGGTTGATGCTTTCGGTTTGAAATTAAGAACAGGTGAAATTGGATGAAAAGGTCAGAGCAGGTTCTCAAAATCTCACTACTTCTGAGATTGTTTAAATGTGACACATCACCCCCTGTATGTATTACTTAACCATTTGAATAGTTATAAACAATTAAAGGTCCAGTGTGCAATATTTAGGACAAATTATCCCAGACTCCATTGGCTGAAATGTTATTCACAATGATAATACCACATACGGCTGTATCACCTGACTGTATGAAATGCAGTATTCCTTCCCAAAGAATGAGCCTCTTGTATTTACATACCTATTACTTCCGTTTGCCGAAGGCCACCCTGTTACCCTACCATGTTTTCACAGTTGCCTACAACTAGTAACATCTGTAGCAGATGCCACTAGATTTTGCAGGCTTTAACTTTAATGCAGAATAGTTGACAATGCAGCTAAAATCCTCACACATAATTCCCCTGTTTTCCTCAAGTGAACCTTTAATCCCTTTATGTTAAAAGCATCACCTCTGCACTGAATTACACAAGCCTCATCACACTCTGTTTTCAGATGGCTGCATGTCCTCCTCTCCAGACATTCTGCCGGAAATGGTGATTGATCCCCAAATTGGCTCTGTATTGATCACAGTCAGTTTCAGCTGTCAGTCATGGTGTTGAGCCATATGATTGTAACCTAACTTACTCGAAGATGACTGCCTGACTGAAACCATCTTCATATGTACTCTGACTTGTTTGGCCCTTGTCCTCTCCACTAACATGGAGGTTTATAACAGATAGTGCAGCCCCCCACCAGGTAGCGATAGAGCCGTGTTGACCTCACTCATTGAAAGCCGTGGCCGTCGTCCATCTTTATTTACAGTCTCTGGCCTGCTTGTATAAAACCACATTATGTTAATCAGGCTGTCATATTGCTTATCACTAAAGCAATCCAGGTTGGATTTAGCGCCATGATGCCGCGGGAGCCGTTTGCTGATGCAGGCCACTTTCTCATTTGCCAGAAACTGTCATCATGACAAATGTCCGTTCTGCCCGTTCGCATAAAATCACATCAGACCGGCAGAACCAGAAATCGATCCAAGTCGACTGGATGCGGTTGCTTCACCGTAATCAGTCGCCATCTGTTTGTTTCTCTTGAAGACTTCACTTATTATGAGGCGGCTGCATAAACCGTCGAGTCTGAACAAGTGGAAGAAAAACACAGGAAACATCACATTTCTCCACTCTGCATTTTAAATTAATGGGATCATTATACATTGTTGTTTTTCCCTCGTATATATTTTGTTCGTAGCATTTAGCATCAGCTGATATTGATAAATTGAAAATGCCACGATGGACCCCGGCTCTGATCGAGTCTAGCTCATTTATGAAATACTTAATTTGACCCTTGTGTGTAAGGTTTAGGTGAAATTAATTTCACGTCCATAAGCAGAAAAAAAACACCATTCAGTGATTACACTGATGATTCTATGAATATATAATGACTTGAATATATGAATGATTGTTTCCGATGCCTTAGATTGAGCCTCTCATTTATATGCAGGGACGGTTGTTTTCATGGAGCAGCCATGTTGCTCCACTTAGTTTTTAGAGTAGTCCAGAATTCTTTGTTTTAATGTGAATTGAAGGCCATCGTTAATATTCAAACGAGCTTGGACGATAAGGATGGGGTAAGAAATATTCTGCCGCAGCACGCAACCTCGCCACTAGATGCCACTAAACTGTATCTTCCAGTTCTTGCATACCGTGTCTCTGAAGCTGTGCACCAAGCCGTCCTCATGCTGAGCTGCTCCTGGGATAAACGCAACGTGACACATGTGAGCCCTTTCTTTCACTTCCATCCTTGTGTCAAGGAGCTTCGCTGTTTCTTAATTTCTCATTTCTCCCTCCCTCCCTCCCCAGCGCCGCTCCCCGTGTCTCCCCTCCGTCTTTGTCCTTGTCCTCTCGGCTTCAGGGCTTCTCGGGGATCTACAGTTCGCCTGTTGTACCCGGGCAGGGGCTCAGTATTGGAGGCAGGGCGGGCACGAGCTCAAAGCAGGGCCTGTCTTTGAGCATGTGCGTCTGTCTGCCTCCCCAGGCTCTCATTAAGCTGTTGTGTGAAGGTGTGCATTTCCGGAGGCTGTGGCAGGGAAACATGTACGAATGCGGAGGTTAAAAGACCCCTGACAGAGACATGATTTCCCGAGCCTGGGGCGAAGGGAGAAGGTAACTTCATTATCCAGTTAACTTGATTATACTAACCAAGTCTTGGTGGCGACAGCAGTGCAAAGGACACGCCCACACCTCAAACTGAAATCTGTGCTCCATCCTCCACTTTTTTTCCTTGGTTGTGTTGTTTGCGTGTGTGTGTGTGTGTGTGTGTGTGTGTGCTTGTGTGAGTGGGTGGGTGTGTGAGGGTCAAGTGAATACACCTGGGACTCTTAGCTCCTCTGTAATTTGCAATGTGACTCATCTCAGGATAATGAGCAGGTAGCTGTGTATAAACTCCTTTCTATAATTTGGTTGATGAAGTCACACTTTGGCGTAAATGCACACTTGTGCATGCGCACGCACACACACACACACACACACACACACACACAGATGGACGTAACAAACTGCATCTACTCATTTTACTGTAACTCGGAAATTGATGTATATTGGTACTCTTTGAGCAACTTGTACTCTTGTACAATATTGACATCCTCATTCTACTGCCGTGCACAACTTACCTTTTTTTCCATTTGTCAATGTTGAATTCTCCTGGATTCACCACAAAGGTGAACTATCTTTGTCCCCCATTTCAGACCATATCTATAACATCACTTAGCTTATCTTTTACCGGCCAAATGCATAAATGTATGCGATCATGCCGAGGCACACAGTGCCCATTCCCCCGAGGGTGAACGACATTAACCTCTTTTAACCTGAACTGATCCACAGCACGTCTGACTTCACACTCCACATTGGGTGATGGTGTTGGCAACACGATTGCGGATATCATAACGCAGTATTGATCAGAACATTGAGGGATTTTGTTTCCTCTGGCCTCTTAGATTAAAACCGCCTATGCTCTCCTCAAGAAAATGTCTGCTGTGGATTAAACAACTTTTACTATCTTGAGGGAGCCGTCATCAAGGCCGCTTTCATGAATACTCCTGCTTCTTATCCTGAAATGTGTTGTAAAAGGTTTGCAGTGGGTCTGTCTGCTCCCACTAGTTCAAAGGAAACAATTATTTTACACACACACACACACACACACCCACTCATAGTGTCTCCATGACTTCAGAGGACTTAAGATCTTAGGCCTATTTTTCTGGGTTATGGCATCATACATTTAGATTTGTCATTGCTGAGAAGGCTGAAAGTCTCAGATGATCAGAAAGCGATGTATTTTATATTGTCCAC
Organism: Chascanopsetta lugubris; assembly: GCA_016785325.1. Classification (NCBI taxonomy): domain Eukaryota; kingdom Metazoa; phylum Chordata; class Actinopteri; order Pleuronectiformes; family Bothidae; genus Chascanopsetta; species Chascanopsetta lugubris. Next base: position 5,566 of record JAFBJT010108350.1, read on the forward strand.
TGCTCCAGCTCCTGTGGTCACATGCAGTGACACACTTTCCCAGACTGCTCTGATTGACCAGCCGCCTCAGACTCTTGTGATTGCACAACTGCTGCAGTGGATGTGGGAAGGATCCCATCTGTTGATGTATCAGACTCTGGCCACCGTTGTAATGTCAGCTCAAACAGGAAGGAGAGTAAGAATTGGAGATTAGATGTTATGGCAGCCTGACAAAGGTTTGTCTTTGTGAAAGAGCACCCTCTTTGTTACAGAATGTTGGCATACATACACAGAATATCCATACAACCAACTAAAGGGCAAGGCAGCATGGAAAAAAGCAGACTCTGCCTCCTTTAAAACAGACTCTCACAATCAAGGACTTTGCTTTTTGTCTTGATAAGTTCCTTTTTGATTGTATAGCACGCGAGATACCACACACACACACACACACACACACACACACACACACACATACGCACGCAAAAACGCTCAAATAGTATATATATACTATAACATTCATAAGAAAAGGCTTTAGTGGCAGTGGAGGCCAAAAAGTATTCCTAAGCCTTCTCTCAGACTCTCACCAAGGCTATTTTTTCTGACCTACAAATGCCTCAGAAAAAAACACACACACACACCTACACACACACACACACACACACACACACACACACACACACACAAAAACTTGCTTGGACTTGTCAGCACCCCAGTCATGTATTGTGGTCAAGGTGAAGAAGTGAGGCAGGCTCCATGTGTGTGTGTGTGTGTTTGTCCCTGTGTGTGTTTGTGTGAGTGTGTGTTGGGGGGGAGGGCTTTGTCAGGTGAAGCAGGAGCAACACAGACACATGGAGATGAGAGGAGGGAACGAGGGGGGAAAAATGCACCATCTCACATGTCCTGCCAACTCGCCGCCCTGCCGTTGTCAGTCTGGAGCTGACAGGCCAGATTCAGGGGGATTCTGCAGAGCTGCTGCTTTGATGAAATGTTATTGGGAAAATGTGGAGAACCGAGCCGACTGCAACCTTTCCCTTTTCGAAGAGACAAACGCGACCCTCGCGAAAATGAAGTTGTCCTGGGAATGACTGCTGAAAGGGGTAATTTTTTGTGTGCAAATTCCCGCCGTCACTGCTCGGCACAGATAACGGACTTTGATGCTGGAGGGGGAAGCGACGCATGTTCACATGTATGTCGACAAGCGTAGATTATAATTTCAGGCAAATTACAGCTCCGATTCCCGCCGTCATCTCCATTATCCGTGCGCCGTGTGTGGCAAGGCGGTTGAAAGCGGAGCCACCAGGCACCTGCAAACCGGGACAGGCAGTCACTTGGGTAGATCATTAGTGGTTATATCAACATGAAAGCAAATTACACACCCATGCTATGTTATTATCTCAGCGGCCACTACGCTCACTTTGTTTTGGCCCCCAGCAGTTTGCAAGGTGGAGAGCTTCCCGTCACGGGCCTTGTTTTTCTGCGCCTCCGTTCCAGAGTTGCTTGTGATGAGAAAACACTGGCCTGTCTCCATGTTTTTGATAAGAATCACCCTCAATCAGGAAAATTGTCCGCTCTCTCAAAGGAAATCCAGCTCGGAACGATCAGTTGTCAGGGATGTTGTTTTGCACCGCCTGCCAACAGGTTCAGAGAAGCCGCACAGAGCAGAGACAGAGAGAGAGAGAGAGAGAGAGAGAGAGAGAGAGAGAGAGAGAGAGAGGCCTCTGCCACAGAGGTGGAGGCCTCCTTGTTTATTATCTTTCTGCACTAAGGGCAGCGTCACTTGTAGAAACATGTGGTGTTTGTATTGGACAGAACGAGGATGTATCGTGTCGTAGCAGAAAAACACAACTTCCTTGTCTCCTCTCGCGTTGTTTTGGATCATTTTTGAGCAGCCTGTAGCAATGTTGCATTTACAGGATGGTTCATTTCTTTCATTAAAATCTTTCTGCAAATCGTTTTTGCGTCGTTAGAAATAGTTATTGGCATTTGTTTTGATAAACACATGAACTGTTTAAGTATTGTGAAATAGCTTGTAATTATGTCTTTGGCCGGTTTTCAAGATTGTCTATCTGAAGGCAAATATTTTTGTTTTGTTACTCCAGAATGAGGCCTATGTGTTCTCATCTTTTTATAGTGGCTTATAAATGAAGAGCTGAACACATTTTTAGTTTCAAACTAAACTAAATGAATTTCCTTTGGAAGGGCGGTGTGAGCTCAGAGGTATTTTGCGGTGACATGAAACCTCAGCACCAGATGTTGCTGAAAACAGTACCTGTACATGATCAATTTAATAACACATGGTCTAATTTTCTGACCGATAGATTTATTTTGTATATTCTATCAAAAGCACATCCTCACTATAAACAAATCTGCTTTTTTTCCAAGCATATCGTGAGAAAAAGCGGTGTTGTTTCATCTATTCATTGTGCTCCAGGTTGCGCCCATAGGAGCAGGGTTTAGTTCGAAATATGGCGGATTGCTCCTTTAGTAAGAGCCAGAGGTTTTCCGCGCAACGCTGTGCATTCATCATCCAGTCTCATGGCGTCTTTTAAGTCTCCTCTGGCTCCGGCACGCTCAGCAGAATCACCCTCACCTGGAGGAAGTACAAACGTGGGGGTGGGGTGGGAAGGGGGTGTGGGGGGGGGGGGGGCGTTAGAAGAAGGGGTAACGCTGTTATGACTCGTCAGGCCTCTGCTTCCTTTGTCACAGGTTCTCTCCACACCGTGTCTCCATTCACGTCTCGGATCTCGACCCGATCCATTCATCTGACACCACCCCCCCCCCCCCCCCCCCCCCCCCCCCTTCAAGCTGTCACATGGCTATTAACCCATCGAGGCTGCAGCCCAGCTGTGCTCCATTACGATAAATACAGCCGGGTCTCGGGGTCTTGTCAGCCAGGAGTCGGCCATCAGATACTCTGAGGTGTCCACTTACAGCCTTTTAAAGCCCACTTTGCCCGAGAGTTACGGCCATTTCCATCCTCATCGCGCCCCCGCCCCTCATTTCATCTGTGGAAAGAAACTCCCACCGACCCACTCGTCCGCCGCGCCAGATGATATTTCACACTTCCTCCCTCCGAAGAAGCGTCGATCCCCTTTTCCTGCACTGGGACCCAGAGCGTCCCCGGCGCAACGGGAGTCGCTCCACGCGACACCCCAGAACACCTGACACCTTTCGGCTAACTCCGCCCCACTTCCAGCATGCCATCGACTGACGGACGGCACTCCAACCAAAGTGGGGACTGACGGAATGTTTCCTGGAAGAAAAATGATCCGACTTTGTTTTTACACAAAGGAAAATAAAACAGTCGTCTCCACTCGTCGGTTAAGAATAGTTTTCGGGGGGAAAAAAGGTCGGCGGCCAATTCAGGCTTACCTCCGGGCACATTCGGTCATTGTGCGACCGGGGAATACACTTAAAAAGGATTCCTGGGTAATTGTCGGTGCTGCAGTAGAAACCGAGAATGGGGGAAAATAGAGGGTAATGGGCACAAGGCAGCACGAGCATAATGGCCCGACTGGAAAGATAGAGATGTAGGGTCACTGCCATGGAATACTATAAGGTCCCTATCAGTCATCATCGCCACGCATGAACAATGCTGTGTGTGTGTGTGTGTGTGTGTGTGTGTGTGTGTGTGTGTGTGTACTCAGTTACAGAGTGCCTGCGTTGCACTTGGTTGCTAAGTTGCGGAAAAATACCAAGGCTGCATCTATACTAGTCTGATCTGATCCACAAACAGAAAACACAGATGACATCACCGCTCAAAGACACGCATGAGCCATGTTGAGCTCAAAGTGCAACTAAACACAGGAAGTGCTCGAATAAAAATAGCAGGCTTCATTTACACTGCCATTTCGACAGTTGTCTGCAAAGGCAGCGGGGTCGGCCATACTTGAAATTGATTAATTCAACACTGGGAATCACAAGCTGAAGGGCTGATGTGATTAGAGACCAATCAGAGGACAACTTTGTCATGACTGAAACAAACGCATTTCAAAAATAAAGTGGATATAAAGCAAATCTGCCTGAATATAAACAAATACATCACCCAAAAATTCACTCATTTAGTCACTGAGTTACATCATTATAAAAGTAACTTAGTTACCAGGGAAAGTAACTATTGCTTTATTTTATTTAATTTTTTAAAGTTGAGCGATGTAAAAGAATTTGGACCCTGCCCCTTAAATGGAGCTTTAAGGGGCCTCTGATTGGCTCACCATGAAATTTGACCCTACCTCAGCCAATCATCATCACTTAAATAAGCGCATAGCAGCAGCGCCTGTGACACCGGGTGCAAGTGCAGTTTCAAACATCCCTGATCGGATAAAGGAAATAAATCCAAACAAATAATGTACAACACATAAAACAACATATTCACTTTATTCATTCAACATCTGAGCTCCTGCTCTTCAGCAGCTCGGAGGCTTTTTACTGTCACTTCCACTTTGCTCAAAGAGAAAATGGTGGCCACAGAAAAACAGAATCTAATGTGTCTAAAAATGTCTCTAAAACGCAGCTTTGAAGCCGCAAGGTGTTTTCTCTCTCTTTCTCTCTGTCCTCGCCGCCCATTGTATATACGTCCCCGTTCCACTGGGGAGATGTTGTGAGCCCCCCCCCTCCCCCCCGCTGTGTGTGTTGGCCGCCGAGCTAAACGAACAGCACCCGGCGGCAGCATTGATTCGCGGCGCAGACCGCAGATCAAACCGCAGCACAAAAGACCAAGCAGAAGGACAATGGTGGAAACACAGCGGGGCCACGTGGGACCACGGATGACAACCGGTCGATTGGGACGACCGCCGCCGACCACAGGCGCGTTCCAGGAAGAAGACGACGACGACACACACACACACACACACACACACACAAGGCCTCAAGACAAGAGAAGGTTGGAAGACGAGCGGCGGCAACACAACAAGACGACCCGCTGAGGTGGTCGGACGCTTTCAGGAGGAAAACATCCACGGCCGCATATTGTGTTCTTTTTGATTCCTTTTCTTTTCATCTCCCCTCCTCCCTCAGTCTTCATCCTCTGTTTCCTCCGTCCCTACCCACCACCCTCATCTTCCTCCTCCTCCTCCTCCTCCTCCTCACTGGCCGCAGAAGAAAGTAAATATATGAGCAAGGTAAAGCAATCGGTTAACCTTTGAAATACCCTTGCAATGAGATCTGCCGCTCTTTACTCTTTTCAGCTGGGAGATGAAAAAAAAAATTAAGGCGAGAGAGAGAGAGAGAGAGAGAGAGAGAGAGAGAGAGAGAGAGAGAGCAGAGAATACACACACACACACACACACACACACACACACAATGTTGGCCACCACTTCAGAGGGGATATTCAATATCCATGAGCTTTTTCATTTCACACTGATGAATAATTCAGGGTGACCTGCCCACCACTGAGTGAGAGAGAGAGGGGGGGGGGGGGTAGACGGGGGTTAGACCAAAAAAAAAGAGGAGAAGAAGAAGAGGAAGAAGAAGGGAGGAGCAGGGAGGTGTGCAGAGGTAGTTGTGTGTTTTAGTGGATGCAGCTGTTGCCGTTCGACATGCATAAAAACCAATCTCCTCCCCAGCTGCCGTGGAGAATGGAATAATATACGGCCGCGGCGCCGACACATCATTAGGATGATTATGAACCAAAGTGCTGCCGTTCTCACGGCAGCAGGGAACACGCGCGCACCGACGACACCAACCATGGCCGCCGCCGCCATCGACGCCACCCTGTGGTCAAAACAGCCACCGGACGAGGGGGATCGGCGGAACAAACACCACAACAGGGTGTCCAGGATTCGTTGGGACGATCATAATTATCTTCATTGACATCGTGGGCAGCACTTAGCATTGACACTTAAGGCCAGCAGGGGTCAGTGTTGGGGCCGCGTACATCCAATCAGCTCGTCTTTAGATTCAGATTTAGTTGGAAAGAAATAGCAGCTTCTTTTTATTCTAAATTCCTTGTTAATAATCCGATTCCGGCTCAATTCTTCTTCGAGTGAGACTGCAAAGTATGGAGGGTGTAGTGACGACCAGTGGTGGAGTCGCGTGTTGCAGCTGAGTAGCGCTAAACAGCATGTAGGAGAACGTAGTAGCCTTCAAGTTATTCTGGCTGCCTCCGTAGAGAGGACCCCACCTAATATACATATAATCTGGATATGTATACAAAGATAATTGAATTGAAGGGAAATAATCGGCTTTGAAGGGCGGCAGTGGCTCAAGGGCAAGAGCAGTCTCCTTTGGGAGCAAAGGACACTGGTTCGATTCCCACTTGGACCCTGCTGCAGGGTCACTGGCCCTGACACCGATACCCTTAATGAGTACTGGTAGATATACCCCGCAGAATACTGGGTAGGCGGTGGAAGACGACATGGCATAATCTGATTTAAATCTTACACACTGTACCTTTATTGCCCGTAAACACTCCAACGCACGCTCCTGGACATGTTCCCCACACTCAGCAGTGACCTTTAGGCCCCGCGGAGGGGCGAGCGGGAGCCGCCGTAACAGGCGCTAAATTCCAATCAGCTCGGCTGCAGTCGTCGCCATGGAGGCGGAAACGCCGTTCATTAAGAAATGTGAAGGAGGCAGCGGTTCGCTCGCACCTCCACATCGGCGGTTAGAACGGGGTTCTAGGTTGAAAAGGGCTTGAAAAGCACTTGAAAATATCCTAAAGGTAGAGTATGCAGGATTTGCCTGCACAAATTTGGCCCCTCCTCTTCCCCCTGCGCGGCACCACCGTACCATAACTTTGCAGAATGCCAACCAACGATATAGGAGGGATATCGGAATGGAAAAAAGGTCAAATATTGAAGTGATTATTAATCTATGAAAATGTCAGTATTTCATTGTTTTGTAATTCTTTCAGAAGCGACAAAAATGACTGAAATCTTACACACTGCACCTTTAATTGTTGTAAAACTGTCAATGTTTCGGCATGCTATTTAGGCTACGCACCGACACTTACCTTACGGCAACCAAGTGATGTCCGCCACGCGCATGAAAGAGGGATTACTTGTCTATGAATTGGGAAAATCCTGCATACTGCACCTTTGAAAGATTAAAAAAATAAAATGTCTAATCTCACAGGAATGGCCACAAATTCGAGATCTTTTCCAGAACCATTTCCTAATTGAATCAAAAACCTATAGATTTAACGCTCACTACCGGACAAGGGCGCGGCGTGCAGAGGTCAGACGCCGCCGCCGCCGCACACACACACACACACACACACACACACACACACACATGACGCCCGCTCCAACACTCGAGCTGTCACATGCAGGGGGAGACCAGCTGTTCCTCATTCGCTCGAGGGCCCCGTTCCCTTCCGTGCGTTGGCCGGCTTCACAGAAACCATTAATCCCTCTGTGAACGCAACCGATGGTTTGGAAAGATCAACTATGAGAAAACAGCGTGTTGGTGTGGGGGGGGGGGGGGGGGGGGGGGGGGGGGGGGGGGGGGTGAGAGAGGAGGAGGGGAGGAGAGTGAGATGGGCTCTAAAAAAAATGTTTTTTCTTTCTTTTCACTTGTTTTGTTTTTCTGAGAAATGGAGAAAGACAAAATAAATTCCTACTGCTGGTGGAGAAATAGATTTTCCTGGGCCATATTTCCCCCGAGGACACAAACAATACGAAGGCTAAGTGGAGATTGAGCAGCAGATAGTTCATGTAACATTTACCAGGTTCTGGAGGAACTCATGACAGCGTGAGCGGCTGCATACAGATCAGCTCTGAGAGGAGGCCAGAGGTGAACGGGCCACGTTTAACAGCGACCGTCTGAGCAGAGTGGAAGTTCAGCCGCAGACACATTCATTCTTTTTGCATTTTGCACTTAAAATCAAACGATGAAGAATTGAAGATTAAGAGCTCGATTTTAAACAATAATCTCATCAATCAATACATTTCTAGACTTGTTTCCATTATGACTGGAACGCCAGAGTCCCCTATTATTCATTAATGCATACAAGTGCATTCAAAATGGGGCAATAACCATGGAAACACAATGTTATCTCTCAAATATACATGTATCCATGGTGATCCCATTCATTCTGACTGGAATGTTTCCATGGATCATTCATCAAATTTAAATTGGTTTGATATTCGAATCAATGGGAAAGAACTACGAGACACTGCATGCTGCCAAACATGTTCCTCTCAGAAAACAGACTAATGGAACACGATAAAGGTCCAGTGTGTACGATTTCGGAGAAGTTATTCCATCTCCAATGGAAAAAAATGGAAGGTGACAGATGCAAAATTAGGCCCTTTAGATTCATATGTGCAGAAGGTCTTCTCTTCTACATCCTACACACTGTGCCTTTAAATAAGCACCTGCATCCAGATGTGAATGCCCACAGTGCAACAGTGTATCATTTGATGAATGCATGAGCAGGCTTCACTCAGGAGTAACACACAGCTCCGTTCCCTGTAATAACCCGCTGACTGATGCCATGTGAGTCCAAACCTCTTGTCTGTCTCCACTCATTCATATCAGTGGGATTAGCGAGGATGACACAGACTCCCACAGCCACATGATGCCTGTATAGTAGCATCCCACACACACACACACACACACACACACACACACGCACACACACATCATGTAAGCACACAAAAACACACAGATGGCCGCTGGGATTTCCCCCCGGCCTCCTAATTCTCTGCCTTTTCCTCGACAGGTAACGTTAAGCCGCTACTAGCGTAACGTGTTGGTGAGTCGAGAATAGCAAGTAAAGCAGGGGTCACTATTCAGAGGAAAGGTGAGAGTCAACGCAGGGTCTCGCCGCTGTGTTGTTCATGTTGACCACAACATGAGGGTGAAGTTCCAGTGCTCAGTCTTGTTAACGGGATCTATTCTATTCTATTATGAGTCGATGAAAAATAATTTCACCAGTGAAAATCCAAATAAACTCTCAAATTATGTAAAAAAAGAAAATGACAACAACAATAAAATGGGCCAGTAACCAGGCGCCAGAGCCCCCCCCCCCCCCCCCCCCCCCCCCCCCCCGGAACTAAGCTACTATGGCAGTTTATGAGCTGGCAGAGGTCCAGTGTATGAAACCAGAGCCAGTGTATGCAACAAGTGTGCATGGGGGAGTGGGGGCGAGAGAGAGAGAGAGAGAGAGAGAGAGAGAGAGAGAGAGAGAGAGAGAGAGAGAGAGAGAGAGAGAGAGAGACTTAAGACCAGAGCTTCAGGACTAACTGCATACGTCATGGGCATCAAACCTACGTCATTTCCATGGGAAAGCGCGCCACATATCTCCCGTCAGCGAACCACAGGCTTTTAAAAAAGACAACCATAAAAATGGCCTCATGCACCTAAAAAGAGCGACGGTGTCTGCTCTGTATATACAGCAGATATATGGTCAAAGGAAGGAAAGAGGTCTTGACCCCATGTCCTGCTGTCAGTTCTGTCACCGTCAGATGACGACAGACACTTCCTGTTGCTGAGTGAGGGATGTGTGTGTGTGTGTGTGTGTGTGTGTGTGTGTGTGTGTGTGTGCGCGCGCGCGTTGTCCACTGACTCATCAATAAATATATCACTATATATCACAAGTGTTAGATGTGAGGGAACATACACAATGAATCAAAGCCTTTGTCTAATCAACATGCAGAGGGGCTGCAGATCACACACACACACACACACACGCACACACACGTCCTCTCATCTCAAACTCAGAGAAACACACACACACACACACACACACACACACGTCTCCAGAAATCTGGGGCCACACTGACACTTAGGGGAATGTGTTTTGTTCAGGAGAGCGCGTGGAAATGAAAATCAGACACCTGAACAAAGCCGCTCAGCCGCGCTGAGCTGAGAGTGCGTTAGGAGTGCATCATCGTGGATGTCCTTCCAAAAACAGGCAGGGAAATTAAAACCCCATCCAGGCCCCTCTCACGGGAGCCGTGCACCGGGAGGTTACGTAACCGTGCGTCGCCACGGTGACGGCCTCCTGTCAAAAAGAGGGGGGGGGGAGAGAAAGGGACCTGCCATGTTTTTGATCAGCCTCTCTGCGAAAACACAGTCATACGTGCGAACACGTCAGCCGACACCTCCCATATGGACACGAGGGCCCGCTGCCAAGTTCCACTCTCTCTCTCTCTCTCTCTTTGTCTCTCTCCTTCCGGTGAAGCCCCGCCCCCCAAACACGCCACCACCACCACCACCACCACCGCCCCCGCCCCCACACCACCTCCTAATTCTGCAGCCCAGAAAAGTACAGCCGAAGATGTTCCGCGGATTATCTCCACCAGGAAACCACGTGGCCGCCGGCATTTGTTGACGACATGCAAGCGCCCACCTCGGGTTAATCTACCGGGCTCGCATCACCACTAGCCAATCACATCTCTAGTTAGCCGGGGGGGAGGGGGGGGGGTGACTCTAGAAGTTTCTCTTCACCCACCTGCGCTGCTCTGTGGGAGGCCACTGAGAGACACATCCATGGCGAGGGCTGCAAGGCGCTCTCCCTGCTTTGGGTGGAAGGGAAGTGCGCAAGCTAAGCTCGAGCGTTTAATGCCATTACCAACGCTACTTACGGCTTTAGCCAACCAAGACGGCGCCGGGCGGAGAGGACGGGCAGGGCCCTCCCACCTGCAACTATATGGGCACTTTCACTCCCTCTCTCTAATGAGCTGAGGAATAAACACACAATTCCGAGTGTATGTGGAAATGTATAGGCGCCTCAAACAGCCTTTGGTAAATGCACTTTGATGTGAGACGGTGGGAAAAGGAATTTATTCGGTGTGTGCAAAAGGAAGAATATGTTGTCAACTTTTCATCAGAGTGCGCGAGTGAACATGAAACGCCATGTGCGTAATAGCAGGGAGCGGAGTGAACCAGAGCCTTTGCACAAAAAAGTCAGGCGGTCCCTGGAGAGGTGTGCTCCCCACAAAGAGAGAGAGAGAGAGAGAGAGAGAGAGGGGAAGGGGAGGGGCCTGGTATAAGAGAGGTGTTTTGCATCATCTTATTATATTCACACATTTTCTCCTAAGCTGGAAAAGGCTGCTGGAATAATAAAAAAAATACGGGAGTAACAAGTGTACAAAATAAATGTGAAAGGCCGCACGCAGGGCTCCCCCCCCTTTTCTTAAATGTGATGATTATCTTTCTCTGATTAGCGCAGAAAACCCAGGTTGCCTAGCAACACACACAATTAAGAAGTATGCGATGGAGGGCCGCTGCTGCCGCTGCGTTATCAGATGAAGTTACTGAAGCAACAAATGTCAGCCACATACAAATGAGCTGCTGGCGCTAAAGGAGTGTATTTAAAGAAAGGGTGGGGGGGGGGGGAAATGGGGGCCACTGTGACCTTGGGAGTGTAGAAAAAAAGGGACCTCCCACCCTGCGCCCCACTCTCCACTCGTCTGGATCTCGCACCTTGCTTCCTATTTCCCTGACAACACATGTGAAGAGAGGCCACTTCATAATAGTCATTAGTCTGCGGAACAAGTGCGGCAGCCCACAGACCCATTAGAGAAGGAGGCGGGATGCAGGCGGGGTTCGATGGCTGAGAGGAAGGTTAAAGGATTCAATTCTTTCCCCCGAGCTCATCAGCTCTCATCAGGAGGGAAATATATCCGCTTGTTATGAGCTGGAGAAATCAAGCCCTTCATGCGGCGAACCGACTTTCACTGTGAGACGAACGTTTAAAAAGAAAAAAAAAAACGCTGCCTCGCTACTTGCATTAACCTTGCATGAAAAACAAATATCATTACAGGCTGTGCAAAGTTGCTCTGGATGAAGAAAAACAAAGGTGTGGTTTAGAAAGGAACAATTCACAAAAACCTTCAGATGTAGTGTTCCTTCATGGCTATCACTCTATTCAAATGTAAATTGAGCCTTAAGACTTTGTAAGTGAGCACGGTAACGGCTGTTGTTGAGCGCTAATAACTTAATCCAGTATATCTTGTACTGCCTGAGCCGTGAGACGTAGCGGGGAAAATTTGAGCTCATGAAATTGACATTTATCAATATATTATTATATTTATTTATCCCAATGACAGTGGTGGGGTTTGTGTGTATAGGCATCAACAACCAAGCAGGTAAGAGAACGTGTAGCGGCTCTGCAATGGAAACTGGAATCGCAAACAGAGAGACAATAACAGACAGAGAGTCTATTAAAAGCAGTTGCCTGTAATATTCGACGCAACTATACATCCAATTAGTGTAATTGGATTTGAGGCAGTTAAGCCACTGATTAGGAGAGAGTCCAGTGTAAAATAGAAAGGCAGCAACTCTGAATCAATAAACCTTTACATAATGTAGAGGAGATGATTGGGTAGGGTTTTTTTAAAAATATTTATTTACGGTCTTATAAAACCCAGCAAATTATAATAAGAAAATTAGAAATGGCTCAAACTATCTGAAAACGAAAAATTAGCTCACCAAAACATTTAACAAAACAAGCAAGGTAGAGCTGCACAACAACAGCAAAACTACACTGTTGCTGACTCAAAACCAGTCTGACCAATAAACCAAGTAAAATAAAAAAGACAAAAAAAATTGACCTCAATAACTGAAATGCAGCTCATCAGAATTCAACCAGGATCCCCCTCCGGCAAATGACACAACTCTGCTGCAATACATGTATAAATAGGAGTAGTTTTAGCAAAGAGCTCTCATAGCAAAGCTGCTTAACTTGTCAGATGCATCTTGCTCCTCTATTCAAAGGTGTCTGACTGTTGTGCTGTCTGCCAAAAATATGTCTATTATATTCAGAATCTAACGCTGCATCTTTGCAAACTACTGAGGAGAAAGCTACTTGAACCAATTGAGAAAATGCAAGACAAGAGGAAGGAGGAGAAATGAGTGAGAAAGGTCGAGCTAGGACATTACTTGTGTCAGGTGTGGTGACCATGGTTGAGACAATGACAGGAGGACCAGTGCGACGTCCCACCATCTTGGTGTTGTTGAGATTTTGCGCCAGGAGAGTGGACGAAGAGGTGACGGGAACCATGGTGTTCTCAGGAGCAGGGCTGATCCCCTTCCGCAGCAGTTGGGGGCTGTGCATGGGGCTCAGCGCCGCTACCGGCGACGCTGGAGGAAGGTTGGGGGCCCGTTTCATCAACTCCATGGGGGAGTAGGAGCCGGAGAAGGTTTTGGGCGCGGCTCCAGGGGTGCCCGGGGCTGGCGGAGGCTGTTGTCCGAGAGCAGACATGGCGATACCCGTGTGGGCGTTATACATGGAGATGGGTCTTGCCTGAGTCAGAGCGGTGCTATATCCCCCGGGGCTAATTGGAAAAGCTCCACTCCCCATGGACCGAGCTCCTGGGTACGTGGTGGTCTCCAGGAGGTGTTGGGAGGGAGCGCTGCTGGGTCTTCTACCCAGGAATTCTCCCATCCTGGGGGACACCGTCTGGATGGTGGTGGGGGGTTGCTGCATCAGGGTGGGGTCCATGGTCAAACCCTGGGGCTGCATGTAAAGGTCGTTCCGATGGCTGAAGCTGTTAGACCGTGTACGTGGCACCATCCCACTAGTCTTGCAACTAAGCACCGCACGGGAGAGAGCACGGGCCTGGGCCAAATTTGGGGCCACGGCACGGACATCGTGGTCCTCCATCATCCCCAGAGTGGCAGTAGAATCAAAGCCATGTTGCAGCAAGAGAGTGATGGTGCTCTCAGCCAAACCCTCTGCTCGCAGGTAAGCCAGGAATGTAGGGTCCACCATCTTCTTGGGATCTGCAGCACTGGGATGGTGAAGAGGCAGACCGGGATTTACTCCAGCTGTGGCAGCCACCATGGCTGAGGTGGGATCATAGTTGGGGTCATAAGGCAGCCGTTGGGAGGCTATAGCTCCATACGCCCGGGGCAGAGCTCCGTCCATTCCCTGGGAGGCTGGATCCTCCACGGAACTGGTGGAAGCCGGCTGACAGGAGTTCAGGGACAAGCTGTTTATGTTGTTATAAGCCTGTCGAGCCGAGAGAGATGGCGGCTCTGCGGCGTAAACAGGAGGAGGGGGCTGGACCCCGTACACTGCAGGAGAAGGAGACCTGCCGCCAATACGCTGGACGTCCGGGATCAACTTAGATCCCAGAGTTTCCCTGTACAACCGGCTCAACTCGTGAATAGGAGGGGGAGGAGGAGGGGGGGGAGGCGGGGGAGGAGGTGGAGGGGGAGGAGGCACCGGGTTCGGTGTAGAGGCAGAGGCGAGTACAGCCCTTGCCTGTCCTTGATCCCACGCAGGCTTCAGCCCCCTAGCGTTGGACAGGTAATGCGACGCCGATCTGGCGAGCAGGTGCTGGTTATCCCTATAAAACTCCTCAGACGGTAAGGCGGAACCGGTCAGGTAGTAATCCAGAGGTGAGGCGGACGCCGGGTTGGCCATCACTTGTCTGAGGTAGAGGCTGCTGCTAAGATCAGGCACGGAGTTCTTCCTGAGGAGCTGCTGACGCTGCAGGGAAGAGGACTGGAGGATGGACTCTTGCTTCTCACCAGCATCTACATGCTGGTGAGACCACACTCCGCCACCTTCTCCTCCGTCTCCTCCTCCGCCCAGCGCCAGAGAATTCCTGCGCCCCGCGGCGGAGCCACAGAAGTGGCAGCGACTCCCAGGCCGGTGGCTCTGGCCATCAGTCCATTGGGGACAGTGATGACTCAGAGAGCCACCGAAATGCGACTGCTCACTGGAGTTAGGCATTGGTGAAGACAATAACGAAGACAGCTATAAAAGCAGAAAATAGACCTGGGTGTTGTGTTGCAGCTCTCCGGTTACAACCCCCCTCCCCGAATCAGAAAGGAGAAGAGGTGAAGCGTGAGGTACCCTTTTACCTGATCTGGGCCACTCTAAAGAGTGAGCTATCATGTAGCTCCCTGCTGGCAGCACATCTAAATTATTCAGCCCCTGGAAACATTAGAAACCCACAACATGACACAACACATGCATACACATATTCATACTTTAGAGAAACACACCTTTACAGCGACGATCGACTCCATTGTACAGCAGGTACCACGCCTCTGTTGGGCATCATGCTCACATCCTACACCAAGACTGAGATATTGGGCTCAAAACCCATGCTGGACAATAACAACAGAACGGAGGAGAAGGAGGAGGAGGAGGAGGGGACAGGGATGCTCTAATCCAATGGGGTTGCTCCACGCCACTGGCAGGACGGTCCTCTTGTCTACTGCGTTTGCCACAAGGGGATTAGCGTCGGAATAAAACCTGCTTAAATCCACTGGCCCCCGTGACACTTGAACCAGATAGTGTGCAGGCCGACATGCCGCCCGAGGCCCCCGGGATGTGTTCACGGAGTGTGGAGCTACAGTGTTTATTATGGTGCTTAGTGGTCACTGCTGCTAACCACTTCATTGGCCTGCAGCCGCCACCATCCCTCCAGGCATGAATGGATCCAGAGGGACCCGGGAGGAGGGGGAGGAGGAGGTCGGGCGACTGGCATGCTATAGCTGGAGTGTGTCCCTAAAGAGAGGGAGGGGGGTAGGGGTAGGGGGTTGGGGAGGGTGGGAGGGAGGGTGGCGGCGGGGGTTACAGAGGGCAGACGCACAACACAAGAGCCGCTGAGGGTCAGTTTCAATCCGGTGACCTCTAGAGGAGAGCCAGGGGACTCTCCACTTGAGTCATTAAGTAGGCATAGCCTCCTCTACTGGGCAATGGCAGATTCACATATGCAAATATACACACGCAACGTACAACTGCCAGCAAGTTTAGTGAGGCCCAAATGCATGATTTTAGTAGACATCTTTAAAGGTGCAGTGTGCAAGATTTGCTGACACCTCTTGCTATCCATCTCTTAAATTGCATCCATCAGTTCACCCATTCCTTTTAACATTAAAGCTCAAAAGATGTTTAGGGCGTGCACTCTGAGCTATTCTAAAAACATGGTGGTCCCCATAGGAAGGACCCGCTCCCGATGTAAATATGCATTAAAGGTGCAGTGTGTACGATTTCTGTCATTTTTGTCACTTCTAATAGGAGAAAAGAAATTACACAACAAATACAGACTGCATACTACATAAAGAAACATTCACATGAGGTCCTCTCTGTGGGGGCAGCCATGTTTTTACAGTAACCCAAAGTGGAGGTACTAAACATATTTTGAGCTTTTATGACAACTGAGGGCTACCATAGGTTCTCTAGCATGCTTGGAAGGGTAAGGGTGAGGTGACGGATACAATTCACCACTAGATGTCACCAAATCTTACACACTGCACCTTTAAAGGGCTCATTTCAGAGTAATGTAAAAAGCAAGATATACATTGAGGTGATTTGTTTGGTAACCCACTTTCTATAGATAGTAGAAGTGACGGAATTCGACTGAAATCGTACACACTGCAACTCTAAACTACATCTAGTATGAAAAATGTATCAATACTATATAAAACTTAGATCCAGATTCTCTGCTGGCATTCTGATTCATCTCGTGAATGCCTCTTGCAACCAATTGAGTCATACTCGCGCTCACAGTCCGCCTGCCTGCACCAGGAGCAGATGTGGCTTATCTGAGATGTTGCCATCGGAGATAACCGCCTGGCGTTTACTTGCCATGACAAGAGCAACGTAAACAAAAAGAAAACCGGCAAGAGAGGAAGAAGAAGAAAGCGGAGCTTCGATAAGAGAGCGATAGAAGAAGAGGAAGGAGCTGATAAAGCACGAGGCTTCACCTGCGAGACAGACAGAAGCCATGCACGGCGCGAGGAGGAGAAGGGGGGGATATGATTGGACTGCGCTGGACCGTGACAACCAGATGGCTGCGAGCCTGTTTCTTCTTCTTCTGTAGTTTATTTCTGTTTGAAATTGGCAACAAGGTTTTTTTTCTTAAGATTTTTTTTTTTTCTTTTTTTTTTTCTGCCGCCAGTCTCCGGGGAGGAGGGGACGTAATCTGGATGCTCCTGAAGCTGAGACACAGAGACGGCAGCGTGACTGAGACGAGCTAAATTTATTACAGCGGCAGCGTCTCTTTGAGTTGTCCCACGTATACCTGTCAAGTCATGGAGGAGGAGGAGGAGGGGGGAGGGGGGGGCGCTGTAACCAACTTCTTTCATTTTAGAACTTAAGTGATGCAACGGTGACATGAGAGCCAAAGAAAAACAGAAACAAAAGCAGGTTGTTTCATCACGGAGAATCCGAATTGAAGAACGTTTAAGTGGGTCAAAAGTAAAAAGGCATCATTTCAGTTTCCGCATGTGACGGATGGTTTCTACCCGCTAACCCTGTTAGCTGTAAAACACGATCATTAAAAGGTGCAGTGTGTAAGATTTCAGTCATTTTTGTCACAAAAATATGACAAAGCCATTACATACGGACATTTTCATGAATTTATAATCACCTAAAAGTAATATTGGTTCCCCCTGACCCTTAAATGAGCCTATCAACGTTTATTTATTTTTATTTATGAGGAGTGGGTCCTCTCTATGGGGGCCGCCATGTTTTTCCAGTAGCCCAGAGTGGACGTACCAGGCATCGAGTACGTGAGTTGATGGGCACGACATGCAACTTCACCTCTAGATGTCACCAAATCGTACACATCGCACCTTTAATCACCGCCGTGTATCTCTGCACGGCCACCGGCGACAATAACTTCTTTTAATAAGCCCCTGTCCGGGGCCGCGCGTCACTCACGTCCCCCGCTTCCTCGACAAAATATTAATAACAATAATAAACATCTCAAGCGCGGCCAGGGACAGGCGGCGGCGTTGTTAAAACCGAAACGAGGATACGACATATCGCATCTCCTGCCATGCAAATTGTTGCATTTCCCACACAATTCATAAGCGAGAGGAGCCGGGGGAACCATACTCATCTTGTCTACATCCTCTGATATGCCCCTCACGAGGGCCGCTCCATAATTAAGTGAGCATGCTATATTACACTCATCAAGCAACGGGGACCCCGTGCACTTGCTAGCATGAATAATACAGCAGAGGAGAGGCGGGCCCCAAAGTTGCGCCGCGGTGGATCTCTGGTGAGCCGGCGCCAACACTCCCGCTCTCGGCCAATCGCGCGGCTCCGTCGAGGACCTCTGGGTACAATGTGTTGAACAGACGTCCGGCGACAGTCGTGCCTTCGGAGCAATCTGGACATCTTTCTAGGGCGCGGGGCGCTGACGGCGGGACTTGGCAGACGCGAGCAGGCAGGCGTGATTTACATAGCTGCGACTCTACAACTGCTGATCCATTAAAGTTTCATAGCGGCTTCATAAATTAAACGCGTGACTGGAAGATCTCGAAAAATTCCACTCAATTACTATGATTGTACAGTATATTAAAGTTTTAACGAGTCTCCGGGCCCTGTTCTTGCTCGAACACAAGCTCGGGGAGGAGGGAGGGAGGAGGGAGGTGAGGGAGGGAGGAGGGGGCGGGGCCAACAGAAACACATGGTACCGATTCTGGCCTGATGGCTTTCGGAGGGTTCACATCTGCTGTGGAATCGAGGCGCCAGGACCTCTTTTTTTTTTTTTTTTTTAAACCTCCTCCCGTGTCAATGGGTCGGAGGACCACAGGGGCAGAGCGGGAGATGCTACCGCTCAGCCTTTATTAGCGGGGCGAAACCTCCGCCGGAACCCCGCTGAGGTCATGGGTTCGAGCGATTTAGCGAAGCCGCTTTGCCTCCCTGTGCGCGCGGGGCCCCGCGCTCCGCCGCTCTATCATTATAAAGGCAGCGGTCCATGCTGAATCACAGATGGGGCAGACAGAAGGGAGAGACGACAGCCCGCTTGCTTTTTGGAGGGATGAGGAGAGAGGGTGTGCAGCTGAGTGAGAGGAGAGGGAGAAGTGGAGAGGGAGAGACAGAGGAGACGAGGGCGGAGCAGCAGAGAATGCGCTTTGATATATTAATACATTTCTCATGAATAAAGATACGGGGATATGAGGATGTTTTTACATTACGTTTGGCTCTGACTGTTCAGACAATAAATTCTCAATTCTTCAGTGTGAATACATACTTGTTTTGGTCAGTGCTCTGTGGGCTACTACAACAATATAGCGGTGCAACATGGCCGCCTCTATTTCTTGACTATACAGTACTCATTCTGATGGAAATGGAAAAAAGAAAAATTGAACATTTAGGTGACGATGACCTCATTGAAACATCAATAATAATATAGTGTGTTCATTCTGGGGCAGGAGAAAGGGTTGGAAAATGTACACAGTGCACCTTTAAGTAACGACACGTCTCTGAGTAGAATAAGGCTATGGCAGAGATCCTCATGTATCACCACTGTTTCATAAGTTTTCATGTGATCACTTTGGCTGTAAAGCAACAGAGTCAACGCAGAGAGGAACAATCATCTGCTGAGTTAATGTTCTTTGCTCAGCGAATAATAATGAGGAGGAATTATATTCCTGATTATGCAGCCATAGAATGTCATCATGTAACATGACGTGAATAAAATGCAGATGTTGATTAAAACATTATCCGACTCGATTAGAGCGGCGCTAATCTAACCCTGAGGGGGCAGGAAGCCGTTCTGCAAGCCACCACACAATCAACACAGCAATCTGAGCATGGCAACGAAAAAACACAGCAGAGTCACAACAAAATAATAATAATAATAATAATAATAATAATCATGAAAAATTCCAAAAGGATCAACACCTCATCATCTCCTCCAGTGGCGGGAATGGGCATCTTCACTCTGCCTTCTCCTCTTCCTCATGATGCTGAATTAAAGCTGATGGTCTCCAGCAGCTGCTTTGATTGAGCTAACTAGCACCTTTTGATAAAAACAGTTGCAGCCGTCTCCCTGCCTCCTCACTCGCAGACAGGCCAGATTATGCTAAATACACATCAAGGACTTAAATGGCTTAATCAGCCTTGTCATCAAGCCCCCGGGTTCCCTTAGATACTGGATTCCTGATCCCGCTGCCGTGAATACCTGCAGGAGATGTGAACGATTTGGGCGATGGTGTGATATTCACTGTGGGGGGAGGAGGTGGGGGGCGGGGGCAATTATTTTTCCAGGGGAGCCACAAAAGAAATCCAGATTGTTGTCAGGGGCCAGAAAAATGTTATATCAAGACCCGTTGTTATCATTCCATGAAACGATTCAAAACATCTATTTATTCATGTTATTATCTACATTATCTTTATTTCAGTAACAGTTACTCCAAACATCATCTAATCAAGTGAAAACAACATAACTATAATTAGTAATTATCAAATGTGTGTCAGTAAAATGATTCGAATATGTCAGCTTTGAAAATTAAGTTCAGTTTTTTTGTCGACAATACAATCCCATTTGAATAAATACAAACATTTCCCTATGCTCAGAAATACAGAAACTGGAAACTAAGGGGGTTGGTCTTTTAAAGTGGGGCTTTTATTTTGAAGGTGGAAAAAGGGGATGGGAGGTGCCTTTGATTGGGCTGCACGGACAACATGGAAATCTCTGCCCACTCCACCTGCACTACAATGCTGCTGCGGTCATGTAGATCATCAAACACGTCATGATCACACACACAGACAGGAAATGGAAGCATTTCAAAATAAAAGCTGGCTTGATTGGGCTCCATCAGCTGCATAAACAACCTGGAAATCTCTGCCCACTCCACCTGCATATTAAAAAATATGGGAACTTGCTGGGTTTGGATTTTTAGTGTGAATGAGACAATAGAAACAAAGGTGACACGATTTGTTGGACAGTGTGTGTCTGCGTGTGTGTGTGTGTGTGTGTCGCCTCTGCAGCCGTTCTTAAAAGCCAACGCTCCACATTTCCACTTGAAAGAGATCGAGCGCGAAAAATTTCGGCTTCGGCTCATCTGTGTCCCGCTGCCAAGCCGAGGGGCCGGGTCCCAGAGACCGAACC
The DNA here is from genome assembly GCA_016785325.1 of Chascanopsetta lugubris. Taxonomy (NCBI): domain Eukaryota; kingdom Metazoa; phylum Chordata; class Actinopteri; order Pleuronectiformes; family Bothidae; genus Chascanopsetta; species Chascanopsetta lugubris. Next base: position 26,304 of record JAFBJT010108350.1, read on the forward strand.
TGGACTGAGATGAGTTACAGTCGATGGCTCCTGCCCAAAAAAAACACTCAACACAAAAAGCGGGGGGCCCCTGTGAGGATCCTATACCTGAACACAAAGCAGAGCCCTGCTGCACGTGTGTTGTCTCCGTGCGCCGAGACAATCACCATGACAGCCTTATCACTGCGCTACATGCGATCAGCAGGACAACTTTGCCTGGTCATTGGCTGGTGAGCAAATCACAAATCACAAGCTGTTTTATTTTATTCTCCTTTTTTTTTTTCTTCTTCTTTTCCCCTTTCCGTTCACACCCTCACAATGGCCGCCAGAGGACTGATTCACTGATCCTGTGTGATGGCCATCTGGAGAACGTGTGTGTGTGTGTGTGTGTGTGTGTGTGTGTGTGGAACACGGACAGGTAGACGCTCAGCGCGAGGCAGCGCCGCATGCATCACAGAAACACCTGTTACCGTCTGTGTGCGCGGCTCCTGTGGGGCTTTGAGCTCATGCCCAGCAGCGCTGCCTAACTGTTGTTCCCCCAGGACTGACTAACTACCTCAGATGTCGGATTCACACGCAGATGCAACAGCTGGATGTGGACCCGCGCTCTAATCACGAAGGATCTCCGCCGCTGAACAATCCACCTGTGCCGCGCAACGCGGGGAATTCACTCGGCTCGCCCGCGAGCCGGTGGTCGCTCGACGCTGCGGTTCGTCCGCGTTCGGTGGGGACGCGTCGCCCGCACTGAATTTAAAGGTCCGGTCTGTAGACTTTGGGTTGAGATGCCTGCATCTCCTCTGGTTTAAGATGCAATGTAAAATGTTTGTATCAATATTTCTAAGAGTGCATAAAGGTCTTAGAGTTCAAGTGTTGTCTTAATGACTGCAGATGGCGGACAAACCTTTGAGTTTGAACTGACGGCCACTCTGGGTTCACCCCAAGTGGCAACTTGCGGGTTGACGGATCAATCCAATAGCGAAGTGGAAAAACGTGCAGTGCACAGGGTGGCCACTTGAGGCTTGGCTCTATCGCTAAAACGACCTCATATCTGCTTTACTGAGTAAAATGGGAAGAGAAAACACAGACTGTATATTTTCCCTTCACCGTCTCTCTCCCGCTGCCTTAAACCGCCACTTTGCTCCGATGCGTGTTCCCCCTCTCTCGCCCTGGCCTTGCACAGGATGTGCACTTTTACGTCCTTTCATTTCCCGCGTGCGCGGCGCCGAGGTGCTTACATCACGCTGCAAAACAAATACGCCGGCACTGGGGGTAATGGTGCATCGAGCTTCATTTTCCAGCACTACACTCATGTCTGCTTCTCCTCGCGCCGGCTCCAGGAAGGGCCCAGCGGCTTAACAAGCCTCTTGGGGGACCCAGAGAGTGGAGAGGAGATGATTTTACCTCAGGACACAGTCTGACACACACACACACACACACACACACACACACACAAATACGCAGAGCTAAGTTAAACAAGTGGGGTTTTTTTTTGTTTTTTTTTTAAACGTGCATCCACAAAGCTTCAGATGCAGTTTACACACCCACACAAAGACTCATATTCCTTGTTGCCTGGGCCCGACTTTGTAGCTGTGCCGCACAGCAGGGGGGCTCCTCCCCTCGCCACGTTCAGGCCCCTTCAACAGAAACACCAGCGCTCCCTAATCCGCAACCTAAAGCCTAACAATCGCCGCAGTTCACGGGGTAAAATTGACGACTTCCAAACAGCCACGATGGGCAGGAGAGAGAGAGAGAGAGAAAATTAAAAACCCTGAGGTGGATCTAACTTTAGCTCACATGTTTCCTGATTCAGTCACATGACTGATACCCTCCCCCCCCACACACACACACACACACAGCTGCAGTCGAGGGGATCACAGCTGCCACACGATGATTTGCCGCTGAGGTTTGTACACGGCGCTTTACTGCAGTGTTGTGTGCCAGGACACAATTATAGCAATCGATAGGTATCGATCAGCGGTAGGTGTTGGGGTTGTGCTGATAACAATGAGGAGGGTTGGTGAGAGGATGCGCAGCTCTGAGGGAAACGACAGGGAGGGAAACAGAGCGCTGCTAATAGAGCTGGAGGATGTTGCACGCCATTACTATGACAGGTTCACGGTCTGAGGCGATGGGGAAATGCTGTGGTTCACATGTATAGTCCACTGCTCTGTCGTCTGTATTAAAAAAAAAACTAAAAAAAAAACCCTATTGGCCAAACAGCGCAACCGCAACTTCTGTGTTGCCCCAAAAACACTTTTGCACATGAGCTACAATTGAGAAAAAGACATCTGTGAATTTGTCCATATTAAAATGCATCCTCGTTAAATTCATGCGATATTCAGAAGTTAGTTGCATCACTTTGCGTTATGCTGAACGCGCATCGGAGACGCAGGACTGCACACAGAGGCGTCTGCTCATAGGCCGCACAACTTGGACAGTATTCAGATTTGCTCCGTGCGAGCAGCTTCCATGGGGAAGAGCATGGACCCATGTCCATCACCGTGTTTAGGTTTCATCATTGAACCCATGATCAGACTCTGAACACTGCGACATCAGCTCGATCGGGAAGTTGAATGAGAATTGAAAACCAGGCCTCTCTGCAGCGTCTGCGGGGAGAAACGCCCCCCCCCCCCTGGGCCTCACCGATTTGGGATTCGCAACTACAAAATGCACAGAAAGGTCCTATACCCCCAGCCGGGTATGGAACCTACGACCCTCTTGCTGTGAGCCAGCAGTGCTGCCGACACTGGAAATGATATTGTCTTGTATTGTTGAGTAACTGTATTGCACCTGCACCTCAGCAGTTACGGAAACTTCCCTCATGTCGACAACATTCACATCCCACAGTTGATCGGCAACTGACGCAAACGCTGAAACTCAAAGTGCCGGTGACACAGACTAAGTTTCATTGAGTGTGAAACGCAGTTGTACACATGACGAGAGAATGAGTTGGAATGACCAAAAAGTTTTCCTGTAAAAGTTGATGGAGAGAGAAGAAGAAAAAAAATAAAACAATAAAAATAAACCCACACACTTTACCTTCACAGATCCGGTCCAGCCGCTGCCTCTTCACTTTGTGTTTGTCAGTCAGGGACATGGCGTCAGACGCAGCTCGGCTCGGCTCGGCTCGGCTCGGCTCCTTCTCCTCCTCAGCCACAAACTCTGACAAGGTTCAGACTCCTAGTGCACTGTCAGCACTGCTCCCCGGGGCATAACGCCTCGGCACATATACCTGCAAGAGAGAGAGAGAGAGAGGGAGAGCCTGGTTAAACACAACACCGACTGATACACACACACACACACACACACACACACACACACACACACACACACACACACACACACACACACTATTGATGTACAAGTGCAACGAAAAAATACTCTAACACGGGAAGGCATTAAAGAGTCCTTGACTACAAAGTCACTCAGCTTCCTGCTCACAAAGAAGCTGCAGGCGATAGATACACAAAAAAAAGAAAATCAGTGAATCACACACATTCTCTCACACACTCACACACACACACACTGATACTACTGGTGACAAAGTGGCTTATTTGCTCTAAAAAGGACAGAGCTGCCACGCTCTAAAAGCTCCACTTGGAGTATTTTCTAAGTGACAAACACTCGTCTGCAGCGACTTGTCACTCTTCAAATTCCCCATTGATCGCTTTGACATTTGAGGCATCGCAACTTAGACAAATAGCAATTTTGCCCTTCTCTCTTTTTTTCCTTTTCTTCTTCCCGCCCTGAAAACAAAGCGAGTGCGGAGACGCTCGTTCACCTGATCTGAGGGAGAACGTGAAAGACGCCGTTAGAGGAGTTTTTAACATCTGACACAGAGAAGAAAACAAGAGGAGGTTGTTGAGTTGATGTGCAGCACCTGGAGGTTGACAGACAGACTGTCATGTGATGTAATGACACATTCAGGCCAACAGAGGGAGGTTAACATCTACTCAGAGAGGAGCACTGCAGAGCACAGTCAGGAGGAGGAGGAGGCCTCGGCTCAGTCCTGCCACTAACGTCCATCTGTCTCGATCAGTGTCAACTCAGAGGATCACTGTTCCTCCTTCTTCAACATGATTGGTTTAACATTAAAGGTGCAGTCCATGCAGTTTAGATGAAAATGACGTCCGTTCTATTTCAGCAAAACTGGAACACATAAATACTGATATGATCGTCTAATCTTTTTTCATTATCCCAGACTGAGCGCTTGCTATTTGCTCTCGGGAGCGGATCCCCTCAACAGAGGTGGCCATTTTGCTTCACCTTGTTTCTACAGTAGCCCAGAATGGACTCACTAGATTGATTGATAATTGAAGGTTTTCATCAAGTTAACTCCTACATGCTCAGAGGGGAGGTAGGTGAGGTGCATTCCATCATTAATGGGACAGTAAAATGTTTGAAAAATCTCATTAAAAAAAGCTAAATGAATTATATTATTTAACAGTGTTTTATTGAATATCTGTAAATATGCAAATTCATGATTGGTTTAAAGGGCCAGCGTGTGAAATATAGGTGACATTATCCACACTTCTGTTGCAGAAAATAACTAAGAATAATTATGATAACGTCTTCATGCACATATTAGCACCTTAATGTACAAATAGTTTTTGTTTTTTTCCCAATTGCCCCAGAGTGAGCCCTTTGTATCTACTGCGGGAGAGTAGATCCTCTCCATCGACTTTGAATGATAACTGAATGCTAATATATGACTGGAAGGGAAGGGGGAGTTCGTTTACCACTGGTTGTCTCCACATGCCCTTGTCCACTGGCCCTTTAAATCCAGTTTCCTCCACCTCCACACCTCAATAATCCTCATTTTGTCCAAAACCTGGACTTGCAGCTAAAATCAGAGCGACATTTTCAGTTCACATCCCTGAGAGATCCGAGCAGGCTGAACTTTTTTTTTTTTTTACCCCGCACAACGTCCAATTCAGTAACTCTGACGGACACGCAGGCAATTATTTGCACAAATGCACCTTTGTTAGAGGGAAAAACAGACGAGTGTGCATTTTTTTACTGGCAACACATAAAGAGCACGGCGAGGATCAGCATCTTAGTGAATTAGAGTAAAATTACTGCAACACAAAGGGGGATTAAATGGTGCAAATGCCACATCGTGCTTGTCTGGGGCCCGAGCCAGAAGCACTACCTCTCCTCTGCCGGAAAAGTGCTGAGGCGGCGAAAAACGTCTCAACAGTGCCAGGGCGGTCGTTACTTGAAGTTTTTGTTAGTTCCCCTGTGATGAGAATTTAGTGAGGGGAGGGGAGGGGGGGCGGGGGGTGGAGGGGGCTAGAAAAATAACAAAAGGGAGCAGCCTCCATCCTCATCTGGGAGATGGAGAGTGGATGTGGATGGAGTTGTCGGGGTGGATGTGGATGGAGTCGTCGGGGCTGGAGGTCAGGCCCTGAGTGGGTGGTTGTCAGGCGTGACATCATCTGTCCACACATATGAGACCACACACACACACACACATACACACACACATACACACACACATACACACACACACACCTTATAAATATGTCACCAAACACTTAGGAACGTTTCTGAGGGGCATTTCCTGTCATGAGATGTCATCAGACATTTGGTCATTTCTCTCTCAACCTGTGTTACACACATGTCCGAGAGGCCTTTTCAACAAGCAGGGAGGGAGAGGGAGAGAGAGAGAGAGAGAGAGAGAGAGAGAGAGAGAGAGAGAGAGAGAGAGAGAGAGAGAGTTGTGCCGCCACCGAGAGATGGGGGGCCCCCAGCTATGCAGCTCTCACTGACAGGTGGGTGGAGACTTTATTTAACAACTTGGGGTCACAGCAGAATTTGTGCGCCACACAACTCAGATCAAATTCGGACGTCCAGACCAACGTTTATTACGGTCAGAGACGAACGTTGGTGATGAATCGTTGCCGCAGCTTGTTAAGCTGACAAGTGGTGAGAAGTATTTCAAATGACTTCATTTTACTACTTGATTTATCTCGTGTTTGAAAATCAGAGCAAAAAAAAAAAGACATGGATGTCAACCATTAACACAATTGCAGAAGAAGAAGTCAAAGCTGTTGTCACCATGGCAACTTACCACATAGATCAAAAATAGAATATCAGTTTCTGTGGCCACCCCTGTGTGGGCAACGGCCACCCCTATGAAAACAGTCTGGCTCCGGCCCTGCCCCTAATTGACAAAGACACTTGATCCACCACTGTGTTCATGACATTTATTGTCCTGAATTCTCCCAGTAATCAACATTAGCTGCAGGGCTTGGTGATGGAAGTCATTAATTTGTGTTACACGGAAATATTTCCGCGCACAATTTTACAGCTGCAAAAAAATGGCATGAAATATTTGTGGATATTATTCTGTGCCTGTTTTGATAGTCAATTAAAGATGTTTTCATGTTTTATTGTGGGTTGGATGAGAAGGGGGTGGGGTGGGGTGGGGGGGTGGCCCCTCTTTGTCTCTCTTTGGAACAAAGCCTCACTTTACATCCGAGTTAAGGAGACACCCTGACAAGACGTGTCACTCCCAGCGTGTCCTTCCGCCAACTCCACTCCGCAGACGTGCCTCACCCGCTACTGTCTTGATCCATTTGAGTTCCTCCGTCCCTCCTCCCTCCTTTTCATCTGTCCATCTCTCTGAAGCGCTGCTGCCTCCCAGGCTCCTCACACACACTCATCAATCCCCGGGCCTCCTTCCTTCCTTCCTTCCATCCATCCATCCATCCATCCATCCATCCATCCAACCAACCAGCCTTGTAAAAAAGGGACTTCTCCCACACAGCATTAACGACCACTCACGGCGCCGAGTCACCATCAACCAAAATTATTCATAAAGGGCTTCAATCGACACCGAACCTCCGATCTGATCACAGGCGGACAACCAGCTGCTTTTACGAGAGAGTGTGTGTGTGTGTGTGTGTGTGTGTGTGTGTGTGTGTGTGTGTGTGTGTGTGTGTGTGTGTGAGACACGAGGAGTCGGAGTGACAGAGGGAAGGAAGCAGTAAAACACAGTAATGAGTCCCACACAGTAGTCGGAGGCTCTTCTCTGCACTCGGCTCTTCGAGTGGGGAGGCCGCAGGATTTGACTCAGATGAAGCCGATCGTGCATAAAAACACTCGAAGCCAAGCAGAAGAAAAGTCTGAAACCGAAGCCAGCCGCCTCGGAACAAGGGGGCGTGGGGACACTTAAGCGGAGGCTCTGCCACTCGGAGCCCGAAACTCAAAGGTCACACACATGAATCTTAATATTTAAGAGATATTAAAAGTCAGATGATTGCTAAAAACTCCCTGCCTGCGGGGGGGGGGGGGGGGGGGGGCAAAAGGGGGGGGGGGGGGCAGCTTATTGAACGGGAAACATTTGAGAGCCGAGACTCCCCAAATGGAGGAATCCATATCCCCCCCCCACCACCACCACCACCACCACCACCACCACCAATGATGGCCGGGCTGCGAGCGCCATCACACTCCGCACACACCCCTCAATGTCAGCAGCACACAGGGATCAGTGTGTGAGTTACTGTCCACAGGGGGGGAGGGGGGGGGGAGGGTCGGGGGGGGGGGGGCGATTTGGGGGGGGGGCGATTTCATGCGCAAACACACAATGGAGGGTTTTCACGGCGGAGCCGAAACAACGTCCGATAACATAATTGTTAACGGCTGTTTCGGCTTTCTGTGGATGTGTATCAATATTTGATGATTCATGATGTAAAGTATTAAAGTTTTACAAACACACAGGAGGAAACCACAGAATCTCTTTTATGGGTGATTTCCTATCTGTGTCACGAGCTTGACCCTTACTCATCACTGGAGCACTGCCTTGCTCACACACAGCTATAGCTCGTCAACCATGTGACTCGGTGTGCAATGCATGCTGGGATACGAGATGGATCCACTGGCTGGAGCCTTGGATCCAATAGAGGGAGCCTTTAAAATAGACTGCCTCCCTCTTTTTCGAGCACAAACCTCCGCCAAGGCCCAACAGTCCCAATACGACACCACATTTAAAGGTACAGCGTGTTGTATTCAGCGGCATCTATTGGTGAGGTTGCACACTGCAGCCGTTTACCTCACTCCTGCCTTCCGAAGGGCTTCGATAGTAGCACTCAATAATCATTAAAGGTGTCAAGTCTCTGCATTCTGAGCTGCTGTAAAAACATGGCGCCTCACGTCGCGAGGACCCACTCCTGTTGTAAATATAAGGGGCTCGTTCTAGGCTTATGAAAACAACAAGTTGTACAGTCAGGGGATTAGAAGAGTCACAAAGCATCGCTGTTATTCTTTAATATTCCAACTGGGTCAATAGAACTGAGAATGATTCAATGTTAACTATACACACTGGCCCTTTAAATTGCCTTTATCAATGCACTTTTATAAAGTCACCTCACTGACTAGTCGTAAAAACACAGAATGAACAGCCATGCATTGTTAGTGATGGCTATAATATCTATATGTGCATAATCCACCCATTCATACACCATCTTAACCACTTGCTAGGGGTCACGAGGGAGGGGAGGGGGGGGGGGGGGCGCAGGCGCTAAAACCAACTGGGGATATTGTGTTATTTGAAATTATTGCTTGACCTTTCATTGACCAAAC
>JAFBJT010108350.1:34988-50548 GCA_016785325.1 Chascanopsetta lugubris
CGCACACACACACCCACACACCCACACACACACTTTAGCATCTTCCCCTGAGAGGCCTTAGTAACCTGTGACCTTTGACCCACTGACCCGTTGATCGGAGCGGTGGGAGTCTGGAAGGCGTCGCTCTCCTCGTCACTGTCACTGATGACGATGGCGTCACCGTCTCCAGACTTCGTGTGGCCGTTAGAGGGCGGAGCTCCATTTGCACTGGAATGAGGAGAATGAACCTGCAGGACCTCGCACACATATCTACACACACACACACACACACACACCAAAATTTACACTTTATATAAACTCCACCAGTCTGATGATGCTGATAGACTCCGCCCCCTCTGTACCTGGCTCCGTTGCGTCCTGCGACGTCCACCGTCTCTCCAGGGAAGAATCTCTCTTTGACGAAGGTGTAGATGTCCTCGCAGAGCTCCGTCAGCCTGCAGTGTCTGCTCCGAGCCACCAGGTGGAGCACGGGCATCACCAGACACTGAGGGAAGCTCTGCAGACTCTGCCTCGCTCGCCGCTCACTCTCCACCGCCTCCAGGTAGGTGAGGCCCGCCCGCCCAGTCAGAGCACAGCTCCACACCAGACTGTTACACAGGATGGTCCTCTCAAAGAAGTCACTGGGGGGGGGGGGGGGGGGGGGGGGGAAAAAAGGGGGGGGGGGGGAGTCAGTAACCACAGCAACAGGACCATGAAACTGATACCAAAGTAAATCGTCTTCATCTACACATCAAAACACGTCACATGACCATACACGGTCACATCACGTCAACAGGAAGTAGACTGCCTCCTCCTGCGGTTTGTTGCTTAGCAACAGGAAATCTTTGGATGGAGGAACAGTGGTGTGACAGGTCAGCGCAGGGAGGCGGAGCTATTCCCAACACTTAGTCAGGCTTTGAATTCACACCGATGGTCCAGACGTGTGACCGATCAGAACCGAGCAGGAACAGAAGGTTTTTTATGACTTTAAACCCGGAGGAGCTTCGTGTTCACGTGTCCATGTGGTCAAACAGGACGTGTGTTTACTTCCTGTTTGTCCTGACAGATCCTCACCTGTCGGCCTAAGGTTCACCTGGTCTCACTCACCTGTGTGAAGGGTTGGACTGTTTGACTTTGACCAAGTGCAAATCCTACACACTGCACCTTTAAACACACCTGTGGCTTGTTCACAACAATCCCACAATTTAAGAGAGGACGCCACCAACAGGAGAGCAGGTGAAACGCACCTGTAACCCGTTAGTTACCGGTCAAACGTGTCTGGCTGATGAAAACGTCTTCGGACCTGCTGCTGTTTGTTTGTTTGTTTACAACAATTCAGAAAAGTTCTTCTCACACACACTCTTGAGAGATGAGGGGTCGGAGGTCACTGACGGGTCACTGTAACTGGTGGAAGTTCCCTTTAAACACACCTGGACAGGTGGGTCAGCCCGTGACACCAGGCCTGTCCCTGCTCAGCTAACACACGCTCAGCTAATCCACTTTAGCTCGCAGCTAGCTGGCGATGCTAACACCGAGATGCTAACACCATGGTGCTAACACGGCTCCACCTGCTGCCCCGGTCTGAGTGGAGTCCACCTGCTGAGTTCACCGGGCGGACCCGCTCCGGTCACACCTCCGGCCTCAGCTCCAGAGCCCCGGGAACAGAGGGTGTTGTCCCGCTCAGAACTTGTCTCTAGTCCCGGAGCTCTGGAACTTCAGCCGCGGAGCAACTGTCACTCAAACTTGACTCCGCCGGTTGTTCCCGGGCCCCGTGAGGCGGCTGTGCCGGGGAATACTCACTCGTAGCTCCGGAAGATCTCGTGGGTGATCTTACAGAGGAAGACCTCCTCGTCCGGCCGCAGGTCCACGGGAGGTCTCTGCCGGATGAAGGCTCTTCTATGGAGGAGCGGCATCTCTCTGCCCCGCGGCACCGGCTCACCCTGCCCGGGGACGAGACGAGAACGGGGGGCGAGTGGGTCACAAAGTCCGAGTATCACACTCCAACTCCGGCAGCACTCACCGACTCTCTGCCCGGAGCGGAACCGGGTCCCGGGGCGACGCTGAGGCGGAGCGGGAGCGGGAGCGGCGCGGCTCTTTTGTTCGAGCCGCCGTTAATCTGCCCACATGGGGGAACGTGCTCCGAGCCCCGCTCCGTCTCACCGGCCGAGCCCCGGGACTCACACACACACTCACCGACACACACACCGACTCACACACCGACAAACTCACCGTCCGTACCGACGAGCTGAGGAACAACAGACAGAACCGGGAGAGAATCCGCCTCGAAGTGAGAAGAGAAGTCACCGGTCCCGGATCAGCAGCTCCGCTTGTTGACCAAGTTTTCAACCGCTTCACGGACCGAGACCAGGCTCGGAAATGGGAGTTTCCACCGTCACGCGACACAGCAACACTTTATTATCATTGTTGTTGTTGTTATTGTATCATCATTTCTGTTATTGATAACATTAGTAGTGACACACACACATACACACACACACACACACATACACACACACACACACAAATACAGGGACACATTGTGGCTTCACTTCTCGCTGTAAACTACTTATCAATACGTTTTGATGATTTTGATCAACTATGTTTTGATGTTTATATGAACATATGATGAATAATGTTAAAAATAGCGGTTATCTCACTCACACACACACACACACACACACACACACACACACACACACACACACACACACACACACACACACACACACACACACACACACACACACACAGTATTTATTAACCGATATCCCTGAACGCAGCTCAACACAAGTGTAAATGGGCGGGATGTTTCTCGTCCTCGGCGTTGATTGGTCAGTTCTCCCGCCACTCTCTCTGCCCTCAGCCAGAATGGGAGAATAGGCTGAACGGTGACGTCAGAAGAGTACGTCAGCAGGAGGTGCATCGTCAGAGAGGGTTGGCGCGCATTTAGGTTTCAAATCCTGTTTCATGTGTTTCGTGATTTAATTATAAATACACTTTAATTTAAATCTTTTTTTGGGCTGAAATTAAATTATATCAATAGTAAATATACAAAAATAACTGATCAATGGGCAGTAATTATTTGATCAACATCGTTGTTGTTGTTGTTGTTGCTAACTGAAGGCGCCTCAGACTCAAGAAGTCACAGTGACTGATGACAGCAGGATTTATTATCAGGATCATAAACATGTGTTTACACCTCAAAACACACGTGAACCGGTTCAGGACTGAGGCCACATTCAGGATCCAGACCCGTTTCATCTGGCTGAGGACGTCTATGAGAGTCCAGCGCACACCGGCTCAGAGGACCCGGTACAGGTGAATCTGTCGGAGGGCGTCAGGGTCCGAGTCTCCGCCCACGTACACCTCATAGTCCACAGGAAGCTCCTCCACCCAGTCGGGCCGCAGCGCCTCCTGCTGGACACACTTCTATTAACTCATGATGACCAACCTCCCAGAATGCCTTTCACCTCTGACCGTCACACTTTCTCTTTAAAGGTTCCTAAGGTTCAGTGAGGACTGTGGTGAACAGGCAGTGTAGTGGAGCAGCGCCCCCTTCAGGTGCAGAGCTCACCTGCAGAGCGCTCAGACTCTCCTGAAGACTGGGAACTGTCACCAGCAGAGAACCGGTCTTCACAAAGTTCTGCATGATGAACCTCCACGCTCTGCACACACACACACACACACACACACACACACACACACACACAGATCAATAAATAAATGTTAGCAGTGCAGTGAAGTGTTGTTGTTGTTGTTGTTGTTGTTGTTGTTGTTCCCTCACTTGATCTGCTCGTGAGGCTCCATGAAGAACTCAAACACGTTGTTCATGACCAGAACGTCTGTGTTCTGCAGCAGAACTTCCTGTGTGCAGATGTCAGCCTGGACAACCTGTAACACACACACACAGTCTGGTGGTTAAACACAGCTGAAGATGGTGGTAGGATGTAGTGACCCCTGCAGGAGGTCAGTGACCTGGACTCGGTCCTTCATCCTGTATTTGTCCAACATGTCGTTCTGGAGCCTGACGAAGTCCGAGCTCAGCTCCACGCCCATCAGCTGAGAGGCCGAGCTGTACACGTAGCCCTGCACACACACACACACTTGGTGACGCTATGACATCAGTAGAAATGACATCATCATGATGTCATCATGCGGGCTGACCCCATAAAGCACCGCTCCCAGTCTGGACCCCACGTCCAGCAGCGTGCGGCCGCTCAGGTCCGGCAGGAGGTTCTGGAAGAGGAAGCGCAGCTCAGACACGGAGAAGGAGTGAGAGATGAAGTCTGCAGAGGAGAGGACAGTTACTGCAGGCGGCAGCAGGGGGCGCCGCCCCCTCACTGCTCTGTGTCATGAAGAGGTTCTGACCCAGCGGGGCGGTTCTGTGGGAGCCACAGGTCCGACAGTAGGAACGGCTCATGGTTCCGTCCTCACACAGAGAATCAACCTGCTCCTCGTCGTACAGGAAACTGTCCACATGGACCACAGGGTGGCGCTGCTGCTGCATCTATCTCACACACACAGCCATCAGTCTCCGCTGCTCCGCCTCACCTGCAGTAGAAATGTTTGACCTTTGACCTCTGACCTTCTGGTGGGCGGCGGCCTCAGAGGGCAACATGGCGTCCAGCGGCAGCAGAGCTCTGAGATCATCTGAGATGCTCCTCAGTAACACGGTGCTGTTGTCCTGCAGCAGCTCGTCCAGCTCATCTACACACACACACACACACACACACACACACACACACACACACACACACACACACAAACGCAGTTAAAAGTTTGCAAACAGTTAAAAGTACTACTTCTATGTTCTTAGTTGTCCAGGTGTTTGTAAGAGCAATCTCTGATCCATTGTTTACCTGTGGTCCTGATCCAGTTCTTACCTGAGGTGCTGATCCAGTGTTTACATGTGGTTCTGATCCAGTTCTTACCTGAGGTCCTGATCCAGTGTTTACCTGTGGTCCTGATCCAGTGTTCACCTGAGGTCCTGATCCAGTGTTTACCTGTGGTTCTGATCCAGTACAGCAGTCTGCAGAGCTCGGTCGGCTTCACTCTGCTCAGCAGCAGCTTCAGTTCGGACGAAGCCTGAGAAAAGTCCATCGTGATGCCCCGGAGGTTCGGACAGATTCGGCGGGCTTCGGACGGACTCGGTGTCCGCTCCGGCTGCTCTGTGGGCGGTTGGATTCAGGAGGAGCCGCTGGTCAACTCTTCTTCTCGGGTTTGAACTGCGGAGCCTCGTGGAGCTGATCAGGAGCGCAGCGCCCTCCAGTGGTGGAGGAGAGTAATGCAGCGTGTTACAGTCTGTGCTTCTGTCAACAGAGGGCGCTGTGTGTGTGTGTGTGTGTGTGTGTGTGTGTGTGTGTGTGTGTGTGTGTGTGTGTGTGTGTGTGTGTGTGTGTGTGTGTGTGTGTGTGTGTNNNNGTGTGTGTGTGTGTGTGTGTCTGTGTGTGTGTGTGTGTGTGTGTGTGTGTGTGTGTTCCTGTCTCAGCCATCACTGCATTGTTGGGGCTCGGTCGGCTCACAGACACACACGAGGACATCCTTCCCTAATCGTCGGTGTTGACGGTGTTGCCGGTGTTGACGGTGTTGCCGGTGTTGTCGGTGTTGCCGGTGTTGTCGGTGTTGCCGGTGTTGCCGGTGTTGGTGTTGTCGGTGATCACCGGTGGTTGTGGGATGTCAGCGGGGCAGGAGGACGTGGAGCTGCGGGCTCCGGTTGAAGATGCTGCGGATGCTGATGTGACGGAGGCCGATGTGAGTGAGGCGGAGCTGGATCCGGAGAAGCAGCCGATGACTGGAACCGGAACCGGGACCGGGACCGGGACCGGGACCGAGGACCCGGCCTTCGCCGCCGGAGCTGAGCAGAAGAACGGATCCGTCAAGCTGAAGATCCCCGAAGAGGAGGCGACGTTCACCGGCCTGAGCAAAGAGGAGCTGCTGAGGGTGGCAGGCACCCCGGGGTGAGGCCTGCACACACATGTTCCATACGTGTTCCATACGTGTTCCATACGTGTTCTATACGTGTTCTATACATGTTCTATACATGTTCCATACGTGTTCCATACGTGTTCCATACATGTTCTATACGTATTCTATACGTATAGAACATGTATGTGCAGGCACCCCGGGGTGAGGCCTGCACACACATGTTCCATACGTGTTTCATACGTGTTCTATACATGTTCCATACGTGTTTCATACGTGTTCCATACGTGTTCTATACATGCTCCATACGTGTTCTATACATGTTCCATACATGTTCCATACATGTTCCATACATGTTCTATACATGTTCCATACATGTTCCATACGTGTTCTATACATGTTCTATACATGCTCCATACATGTTCTATACATGCTCCATACGTGTTCTATACATGTTCCATACATGTTCCATACATGTTCCATACATGTTCTATACATGTTCTATACATGCTCCATACGTGTTCTATACATGTTCCATACATGTTCCATACATGTTCCATACATGTTCTATACATGTTCCATACATGTTCCATACGTGTTCCATACATGTTCCATACATGTTCCATACATGTTCCATACATGTTCCATACATGTTCCATACATGTTCCATACATGTTCCATACATGTTCCATACATGTTCCATACATGTTCCATACATGTTCCATACATGTTCCATACATGTTCCATACATGTTCCATACATGTTCCATACATGTTCCATACATGTTCCATACATGTTCCATACATGTTCCATACATGTTCCATACATGTTCCATACATGTTCCATACATGTTCCATACATGTTCCATACATGTTCCATACATGTTCCATACATGTTCCATACATGTTCCATACATGTTCCATACATGTTCCATACATGTTCCATACATGTTCCATACATGTTCCATACATGTTCCATACATGTTCCATACATGTTCCATACATGTTCCATACATGTTCCATACATGTTCCATACATGTTCCATACATGTTCCATACATGTTCCATACATGTTCCATACATGTTCCATACATGTTCCATACATGTTCCATACATGTTCCATACATGTTCCATACATGTTCCATACATGTTCCATACATGTTCCATACATGTTCCATACATGTTCCATACATGTTCCATACATGTTCCATACATGTTCCATACATGTTCCATACATGTTCCATACATGTTCCATACATGTTCCATACATGTTCCATACATGTTCCATACATGTTCCATACATGTTCCATACATGTTCCATACATGTTCCATACATGTTCCATACATGTTCCATACATGTTCCATACGTGTTCTATACATGTTCTATACATGTTCCATACGTGTTCCATACGTGTTCCATACATGTTCTATACATGTTCTATACATGTTCTATACGTGTTCTATACATGTTCTATACATGTTCTATACATGTTCTATACGTGTTCTATACATGTTCTATACATGTTCTATACATGTTCTATACATGCTCCATACATGTTCTATACATGCTCCATACATGTTCTATACATGCTCCATACATGTTCTATACATGCTCCATACATGTTCTATACATGCTCCATACATGTTCTATACATGCTCCATACATGTTCTATACATGCTCCATACATGTTCTATACATGCTCCATACATGTTCTATACATGCTCCATACATGTTCTATACATGCTCCATACATGTTCTATACATGCTCCATACATGTTCTATACATGCTCCATACATGTTCTATACATGCTCCATACATGTTCTATACATGCTCCATACATGTTCTATACATGCTCCATACATGTTCTATACATGCTCCATACATGTTCTATACATGCTCCATACATGTTCTATACATGCTCCATACATGTTCTATACATGCTCCATACATGTTCTATACATGCTCCATACATGTTCTATACATGCTCCATACATGTTCTATACATGCTCCATACATGTTCTATACATGCTCCATACATGTTCTATACATGCTCCATACATGTTCTATACATGCTCCATACATGTTCTATACATGCTCCATACATGTTCTATACATGCTGCCTATTGTTTGATTTACGAGATGGTTAAGAATTCGCATTACCTTCACTGTGTAAACAGCGCGCGTGTGTGTGTGTGTGTGTGTGTGTGTGTGTGTGTGCATGTACGTAATCAGCCATTAATAATCAGCCCCATGCATCCAGAGCGAACTCAATCAATCAGGAGCAGAAAGATGCTGATTAAGGAGGTTTTAAGAGCACACGTGTGAGTGGGCACAAACACACACACACACGTGTGTGTACACACACACACACACACGTGACTGTAACATGTGGCCCTTCCCTCTTGACCAGCTTGTATTTGTAGCAGCACGGTCGGTGAAGTTATATTTCCAGCCTTCAACATTTATATCTGTGTGTGTGTGTGTGTGTGTGTGTGTGTGTGTCCCCTCCCCCCACATGCATTCTATGAAAGCTTTCATCCCTTCATTTCCACACCATGCTCCTCCATTAATATTTTAAAATGTGAAACGTGCCGTAGGTCGAGTTCAGAGTCGCTCTCAGACCGAATCTGTTCCCCGCCGCCATTTCCTGTTACTCTTCATCATGTCCCTTTAATTACCAGCTGATTGACTGATTGGCTGGTTGGTTGATTGATTGATTCCCAGCGCTGGGAAGGTTATTCTGAGATTTTATGGATTCATAGAAACCACTCCCATGAATCACGTTGTTTCTGTACCTGGATACTGACGCTGAGTCCAGCGCTGTGTGATGTCACAGAGAGGGAGGGGAGGGCGAGCGAGAGAGAGAGAGAGAGAGAGAGAGAGAGCGAGAGAGCGAGAGAGGTGGTGCTGCTGTCACTAGGCAGAATCTGTGATAACCATCTCCCTCTCTCTCTCTCTCTCTCTCTCCATCCATCTCCACTGTCACTGCTCCTCCTCCTCCTCTTCCTCTCTTCTGTCTCACTTTCAGTTTCCTTCACATCATCATCATCATCATCATCTTCATCATCACAGAAACATAAGATTTTAATACTTTTTGATCTGATTACAATTAGCTGAAGTAAAGCAGCACAGCTGTAACTGTAATAAGACGGTATCTGTTAGAGATGCGATGCCTGATTCATGTTGTAATTATTACACAAACTGAAATGTAGCTTTGAAAAGTTTTTAACAATCTGTATTTTTTTAAAATATTGTATATTTATATCATTTATTCACTTCCTCTGAACAAGTGTACAATGACAATAAAGGTATTCTCTTCAATTCTATTTATTTTTATGTCACTCACTTAATTTTTTGGTGCAGATATTTTCAAAAGAAATCAATATGATCATTATTATCCCATGTACAACAACAAATGTTTACATTCAAATTGAATTAAATCAAATTCAATTGAAAAATGTAGATGTGGCATGTATTCCTCTCTTTTCAAATTTGATATTTGTCCCGTTGAATTGATCAAGTGTGCGTTGGAACACGGAATCAAAGAAAGGATCAGTGGCGCCGTGACTCCGCCTCCTGGTGTAATGACTCTGGACTCTGCTGGTTTGGATTCAGGGGAAATCAAAGTCTGTGATCCAGGATTAAAGGATTCCACTGAAAGACAAAGACCTCTGTCTCGCTCTCTCTCATCATTATTACTTCCCTTCCTCTTTTTGCTTTTTTTCCTCGGGTGATTGTGAGTTCGCGCAGACACATGTGAAGCGAGCGCCAGCCCCAGCTGCTCTTATGTAAGAGCCCCCCCCCCTCTCTCTTGCCCCCCCACCCCCCACCCCGCTGTTCCATGTAGCACTCGATGGGGAGGCTTCACTCTCTTGTCTCTTCGCACGCAGACACCGCTCATGTTTATTTCTTCCTCATCGCATTTCATCTCTTTTCTTGTTCTCACATCTCTGTGATGATGAGACTATTCCTCAACGTTTTACTGCCTCACGCCCTCAACAGCAGGGCAACATCGATTTCTCTTTTAATGCAGCCATAAAAGAAAAAGGTGTTTTAACGCTCGGGACAATCATTCAGGCGGAGTAACGAGCCGAGGAGACGGACTTCTTACCGATTCTCTTCTGGTCTGTGATGTCCAGCTCGGGTTCAGTGTAAGGCTTCAGCTCGTCCTCCTCAAAGCCGGCGTTGATCCATCGATCCTTCATGATTTGCTGCAGAGACAGAGGACGACGATCAGAGTCAGAGGTGGAAAAACCTGCAGTTCACAGTTGGGCCACTTGAGGCTCCGCCCCCACAGGCTCCCATGTTCAAATGTTCACCCTCAGAGGGGAATGAAACGTGTTGAAAGTCTGGTACCAACGACGCTTTTGGTCTCGATCAGTCACATGTTTTCCTGTGATAACTGTACAGGGGGCGGGGCTTATTTTGATTCCATCCAGGTTTGAAATCGTGCACAATCAAGGGGCGTGGCCTCCAGGCTGCACGTCATTTGTTTGCTGTATTTATTTTCAAATTGCCAGGGGATCGATTTGCGGAGATTCCTGGAGAAGCCCAAAGCAAGAACTAAATGAAGATACCGGGCACCGCACCGCTGCCCCCTGCTGCCGGGAGGAACAACCAACACCCAGGAGCCGTGGTTTTGCTCATTCAGCCGTTGAAGGTTTACTCCTACGATGCTTCTCTGTCGACCTGAATATTTGTTCTTTGTTTGTTTACATCAGACTCACGGATGAAGGCGGTGAAGTCACAGAAAGACCGTTCTGACATGAACCACAGGAGTGATGACAGATACAGTTCATGGTTGGAGGAGAGGAGAGAAGGAGCTGCACACACACTGAAACAGTACAGGACTCTGAGGGCGTCAGTGGAGTTGATGCAGGGCGGGGGGGGGGGGGGGGGGGAAGGGGGGGGGGGGGGGGGTGTGAAGGGCGGATGCATTCTCCGATGGTGCAGACGTGCCGGGCGGAGTGTGAAGAACTAAAGAGGTATATTTACATTTTCTGCGTCCTCCCTCACCTCGAGAGTCCCCCGCTTGGCCGGGTTGAGCACCAGGAAGCGTTTGAGGAGGTTCTCGCAGTCCGTGGACATGTAGAAGGGGATGCGGTACTTCCCCCGCAGGACGCGCTCGCGCAGCTCCTACAGGAAGTGGACGGGCGGACGAGGTCAGAGACCAGCGTAAACAGAGGCGGGTTCGTTCGGCGGCGGACGGCCGGTACCTTGAGGTTCTGTCCATCGAAGGGCAGCGAGCCGCTGACCAGCGTGTAGAGGATGACCCCCAGGCTCCACACGTCCACCTCCGGCCCGTCGTACTTCTTGCCCTGGAAGAGCTCGGGCGCCGCGTACGGCGGCGAGCCGCAGAACGTGTCCAGCTTGTTGCCCATGGTGAACTCGTTGCTGAAGCCGAAATCGGCGATCTTGATGTTCATGTCTGCGTCGAGGAGGAGGTTCTCGGCCTGGAGACACGGGATGAGGTCAAGCGTTAGCTATTGTTTTTTTTCCGGCAGTACTATTTAACCAGGAAGTGGGAGGAGCTTGTGATGATTTAGCATTCGGCACAAAAAATAAAATAATAATAGTATTTGAAAATGAGAGTTTTGTTTTGTAGATGATACACGTTCATTTGAATAAATACAAACAGTTCCCTTGTGCTCAGAAATATATAAAAAGACTCATTTCAAAATAAAATCGAACTGGAAACGAATGGAGGTGATTTTCTAAAGTGGGGCTTTTATTTTGAAGGGTAAGAAAGCGAGAGAGGGCGCTGTGGTTAGGGGATGCATCTGGCCTTAATTGGACTCCATCCTCACATGTAAACATCAAGTATGACACAGTCACACAAACAGGAAACGGAAGCATTTCAAAATAAAAGCATATTTTCACCCATTTTTTTTTATAGATCTTTCGGATGTGGCCAGGTCTGATCTTTGAGCCACACACACGTGTTATATTCCACATGAGAAGGAGGCGGCTCCCCTCACTCCTCATGGATCATTCAAGAGGCCACTCGGAGGTCACGCCGCAGACGCACAGGAAGGGGCGGGAACACGCCAGGATACAAAATACATCAATATTTTAAAATGGCGGAGGTCCGTTTACATGCCCGCGCTGAGGTGTGGCGCACAACACGTGAGCGGGTTTAAAGGACTCGTGCGCTCAGAGTGATGATGTAACGTCGGAGGGGTTGTGTGGAATCGCAGAGCGAAGCGGCGCCTCATTAGCGGCAGACGCTGGGTTTTTAGAATCAAACGTGCTGAGCTCAGGACGCCGGTGGGAAAACGGGAGTTAAGAGGAGACATGAAACGCTGACGTCAGCGCTCTGCTCCCTGACCTCCTCCTCCGATCGGAGTCGCAGGAAATTAAGCTCAAAATGAAAGACACGCCGCCAATTCTGCCTCCTGACAAACAAAATCGGATACATTCTCAGGAATGTTTTAAAAATGAAAAAAAAAACAAAAAAACTATTTTAAGAAATGAAAGGAATGACAGAAAACATAATGCCTTTGATGCATGTTTGAAGTTTCTGTGCTGACGGAAGCAAAGGTTGCTCTCCTGAACCTCCCATCATGCAGCTGGGTGACAGAGGAATGTGTGGCTCCTCCTCCTCCGGACTCACCTTGAGGTCCCTGTGAACAATGTGCTTCTGGTGACAGTACTGCACCGCCGATACGATCTGTGGAGAGAGGGGAGAGAGCGCGGGTTCAGAGCGCGGCGGTGTTCTCAGACTGAAGGAGGATGTGGTCGAGGAGGAGGAGCAGAAGATGTGGTCGATGCCGACGGGGGAAGATAAGATGAGACGCAGGTGGAGAGGCTGAGAGAAGTGGAACATTCAGACAAACTGTGCGCGGCGTGATGTGGCCCCGCCCACTTAAAGCTGCACCAGGGGCAAACTGTGAATCCACTTCAAATATCGGTGAGTCCATGGAGCTAAAAACACGGACGTTTCCTGCGCATGTGCGCTCAAACCAGAGCCACCGCTAACTTAAGCTCGCTACTTCTGATACGGGAGCGCTATCGGCGCGAGAGCTCCGATGGAGCGCTACATCAACTAGCGCGGGATGCTAACGGCGCATGGCGTTACGGCCTGGAGCCAGCAGGGGGCGATCAGAGCAGTTTGGCTTCTCAGGTCATCCATCCAGTCTCATATCAGTCAATAATAATGTATGTATAAATAATAACACGCATAACAATCAACCAAATAATATAGTTTTACATTTTACTTTATTATACTATTTTTTTTATAATAAAAATTATGATAATTAGGAATCAATACATTTAGCATCTTCAGACATCAGTCAGTGACAGTGGACAGAGAGAGAAGGTCCACACCTGGACACGTGTCCAGGTGTTAGTGTGGACACGTGTCCAGGTGTTAGTGTGGACATGTGTCCTGTGTGTTAGTGTGGACACGTGTCCAGGTGTTAGTGTGGACACGTGTCCTGTGTGTTAGTGTGGACACGTGTCCAGGTGTTAGTGTGGACACGTGTCCTGGGTGTTAGTGTGGACACGTGTCCTGGGTGTTAGTGTGGCCTGTGTGTTAGTGTGGACACGTGTCCTGTGTGTTAGTGTGGACACATGTCCTGTGTGTTAGTGTGGACACGTGTCCTGTGTGTTAGTGTGGACACGTGTCCTGTGTGTTAGTGTGGACACGTGTCCTGTGTGTTGGTGTGGACATGTGTCCAGGTGTTAGTGTGGACATGTGTCCTGTGTGTCCTCCCTGTGTGAGGACAGGAGACGGGGCGTCAGGAGCAGAGGTGGAACAACGGAACACTGCAGGAGGGTAAAGACGGGTACCTGTCTAAATTTAGCCCTGGCCTCTTTCTCCTTCATTCTTCCATGAGCCACCAGGTAGTCGAACACCTCTCCTGCAACGAGAGAGAGAGAGAGGGGGGGGGGGGGGGGGGGTGGGAGGGGTGCGGGGGAGAGAAAGGAGGGGAAAGAGAGAGAGAGAGAGAGAGAAGCAAAGACACAGAAAGTCAGTCACAAGACGCCCGAAAATAAGTTGAGGGTGAGCGTTTCAGAGCGCAGCTGCCCCACACCCTCGCCCATGTGCATGGTTCCAGGGTGTTTCCTGACCGGAGTGAGAAGAGAGCAGCACTGCTGCTGCTACTGCTGCTGCTGCTTCCTCCTGGAGGCAGAAAGCTGCTCCAGCAGCAGCAGCAGCAGCAGCAGCAGCAGCAGCAGAGCTCCGCCTCCTCAGCCCACACTTCACCCACCTCCGGCCAACACGTGAGCTAATTGGACGCAAAACAAAACAACTTGCGAAAAGAAAAATACATTTAAAAACGGCCACAAAAGGATGCCTCCCCCGCTCCCCGCCTCCCCCGCTCCCCACCTCCCCCGCCCCCGAGTCCTGGACAGGCTCCGCCCACTCTGACCTGCGGAGGCGGTCTCTCTCATCGGCGCCACTCCGTGACTCAAGCGGCTGAAGACAGAACGCGCCTGATAAGACTTTACGGGTCTGAGCGGCTCGATGTGCTGAACATGAGGAGGAGATGAGGGATCGACACCGGGAGGAGGAGGAGGAGGGTGGAGATCATTATGGGATGGAGACGACACGGAACTTTCACTTTCGCTCAGCGTCTGGTGGAAATCCTCCTCTTGATTCTCTCCAGGTGTGAAGTTGTGTAACGTTAAGGGGCGTGGCCTCTTCAGTGACACCATGGGCCCGCCACCAGCCCAATTTGGGATGAACCAGGAAGTGGGAGGAGTCAAGTATCAGGAAGTGAACCGAGTCCAGAATTTGAGTACAGTTACAGCGTCTGAATATATTTATTTCTAATGCAGGTTGTTAGGGAGTGAAAATGGCCGTGATGTTTTCAAGGGACCATTTCCTCCAGCGTTCATCAGTTTCGCTTTTTTTTTTTTTTTAAGGACAAATCAAATGGTTCTTTTCAGGGAATAACTAGAAACTTATCAACTACAAAACCAATGTTTTATGACGTGCGACAAATTCCCCTCATTGTAAAAAGCCAGGTAAATGTATTATGAATCTGGTGCATTGCTCCTTTAAGAGAGAAGCAGAATCTGCCTCCACCCAGGATGTCTGAATTATTCAAAGACACATTAATCACATTAGGTGTTAATAAATCATACCTGCGCCCTGAGAGGGAGCGGCTGAACATATCTGCTCACATGACCACGAAACGCTGGACATTTACATTTCAGCTCAGTGGGCCGGTTTGTCCTGTCGGGGGGGAAGTTACTCAGTTTTACATCCGTCTCACCTCCGCTGGCGTATTCCATCACCAGGTAGAGCGTCCTCTCCGTCTCAATCACTTCAAAAAGCTTGACTGGAGGAGAGAGAGAGGAGGGGGAGGGGAGAGGGAGGGGGGGTTCAAATACAAAATCAATTAAAGATGAGATTCAGACAGAAGGAAATAATGAATTCATGGACACGAAATCTTCTAAACACACGCTCAGAGAAACGGAAGCAGAGGAGCAAAGTCACAAGGATGAGAGAGAGAGAGAGAGAGAGAGAGAGAGAGAGAGAGAGAGAGAGAGAGAGAGAGAGAGAGAGAGAGAGAGAGAGAGAGAGAGAGAGAGAGAGTCGTGACCGTCCTCATGGAGCGGAGCAGCATTCAATATTTACTTTACAGTCCAAAACATTTCTGTTACTGAAGCTCAGAGATATAAAAGATTGTGTGATGATCGGCTGAGTG
>JAFBJT010108351.1:0-12256 GCA_016785325.1 Chascanopsetta lugubris
AGCACCTACACAGACTAGACAGTGCCGAGTGTGGAATTTAAAAACAGGATATGCTCACATGGCATATTTGATGTTACGTCCATTAGAATAAAGGTGCAGTGTGTGAGATTTGGTGACCTCTAGAGGCGAAGTTGCATGTGTCATTTTAGGGTAATGGAAAAAAAAAACCCAAAATATTTACTTGATTATCAATTCATCCTATCATGAAAATGTCAGTATGTAATTGTTTTGTAGTATTTATATCATATATGTGGAAAACCAACCTGCAGTGGACGACCATGGGTCCTGCATCAGAAGGATTGCAGGACTTGACCCGTCGCAGGAAGGCCAGGATGGGTGTGGGGTACTCGGGTACTCCGTGATCCGGCCAGGCCATGAACTGGAACTGCCTCACCTCTCTCTTCTCGCTGGAGCCGTTCTACATGAGAGAGAGAGAGAGAGAGAGAGAGAGGAGTGAGTGAGTGAGCAGCAGCAGCAGGGATGTGAGCGTGAACTCGGTGGGATACCGTGCCACTGTGAAATTTAATTGGCTGCTTTTGAAAAGGAAAGTTGTCACGCATGGAACAAATGTTTTCAGCAGGTAAAAAGGTGGCGCCGCTTGATGAGAGCGAGCTACAACACGGGAGTTGGGAGTTTGAAAAGAACAAGTGATTTAATTGTCAGAAATGGAGCTATTTTTAAAACAAAAGGTCCGGCCAAACTTTGATAGCAGCACATTCCGCGCTCCACTTTCACGGCTGCGATAAGTCTGCAAGTGTAGATAAACGTGTTTTAATTTCAGGGCTGAACTCCACAAACCGTTCCCTGGCATTTTCCCCCTCGTTCCCGGCTGAAAGCGCAGCCAGCGCTGCAGCTGGAGACCCTCCTTTCATTTGGAATTAGAATGTTTTGAAACGAGGAGCAAAGTAACGGAGGAAGAGGAGGAATTAAAGGATGAGATATCGGCCACATCACCCCAAGTGACTCAAAGGGGGGAAATGAATGGAATCTTTCCGCGGGTTTCTGAGACAAAGAGAGGAATGTTGGATATTAAAAACCAATTACAGCGGCGGAGAAGAATTCCAGAGGTAATGGCCTTTATTGGTCTTCAGACAAATAAGAAATTACATTGTAAAATACGACCCCATTAATGATGAAGTGTAATTACCTGCTGAGAACATGGCTTCCATGAGAATGCCAAGCGAATGAAAAAAAAAAACAAAAAGAGGAAAAAAATAAAAGAGAACATGAACTGTACCTTGTAGAGGGCGAACGTCCGGACGCTGTAAGTGGCCAACTCCACCGTGTCCAGCATGGTGACCTGGATCATCCCGTAGGTCTCGGTTCCTCGCGACGGCCAGTACTGGTCACACTTCACCTGGCAGAGCGAGCGAGCAAGAGAGAGAGAGAGAGAGAGAGAGAGGGCAGAGTGTGAGGAGCGAATTGCCTCCCACGTCCAGCGTGAAGCAGGTGAGGGGCCGGCAGGATGGCGCTGATTAGCGAGCGGGGAACAGAGGAGAGGTCAGGCTTTGTCCACGCTCTAATTAAAAAGTGCCGACTCTGAGTCAGCGACTCCTCTTCTCTGTTCCGACACAGGCGCCCGGCCGCGCCTATCAGGCGGCCGCGTGCGCACCCATGTGTGTCTGCATTTCAAACAGGCATCAAAAGGGGCATTAAAGAGCCACTTTGTCTCTCGGCAGCCTGTGATCATTTCCAATTAGTCCATCGCGCAGGTCGTCTGAAAGGATTTGTCGTTTAGGCGATCGGTGGATTTGTGATGTCAGGGCTTTTGTGTTGTGCTCAGCCGCCACCTCACTTCCTGTGCTCTGACTCCAACCGCTCTCGCTTCACTGCGCCTCTCTGAAAACCTCAGAACGGCCGTTGCCGCAATCTTCTAACCTCCACCTTTGTGGTTTGCCAGGTTTAATTGGTGAAGGTCTTTTCTCCTTCTCCTTCACTCTCCACACAAAACCT
Source organism: Chascanopsetta lugubris (assembly GCA_016785325.1). Taxonomy (NCBI): domain Eukaryota; kingdom Metazoa; phylum Chordata; class Actinopteri; order Pleuronectiformes; family Bothidae; genus Chascanopsetta; species Chascanopsetta lugubris. Next base: position 1,954 of record JAFBJT010108351.1, read on the forward strand.
TTGCTGAGACGGATGACAGGCCGTCTCCCACTTGACTTTTGGAAACACGGGGAAAGCGTTGTTTGAATTATTTCCGAGCTGGAAGAGGTCACACAGTTACACAAAAGAGCTTCATTTCTGGTTTTCCCACATCTGGTCCAGTCGATCCTGAGAAGCCGCAGAAGCATGAGGCGATAAGTCACGACATTAGTGACATTATCAACACCTCCAGATGAGCTACGATGAATATTCAGGATTCGACAAAGTGTTATATGGTCTAAAAGGAGCAACTCTGATTGTTTATGGGAAGCTGCAACTTGCGGCGCCGACGGAAGTGGAAAAACCTGCAGTTCACTGGGTGGCCACTTGAGGCTGGCTCCAAAAGCGTGTCAGTCCCCATTGACTCCCATGTTAGAATGGGCAACTTTACAGGTGAATTAAACATGTTTGAACTACTGTTTTGGTCTCAGTCAGTCGCATGTTTTCCTGTCGGGGAGTGATTTTTTTCCCTTCCTCCTTATTTTTTTTATTTCATTGAGGTTTGAGATGCTGCAAAATTAAGGGGCGTGGCCTCTTGAGTGACAGAGCGACAGCACCGTGGGCCCTCCCACAGCTCTACCTGTGCTCCGCCTCTTGACCTGTTATTGGATGAACCAGGAAGTAGGAGGAGTTAGGGCATCAGCAAGATGGCGCCGAGTGAACCGCCCACTACGAGCCTCATTGGTATATTCAACCTGAGTTGCTTCTGATGGATTCGATCCAGTGAATTGGGGAGTATTCTAGTTTCTAGTTCTAGTTTCTATCATTGATTTTTTCCCCTCTCTCCGTTTTCAAGGTCCAATCCAAAGACACGTGGATTCACGGTTTGGTTGGATGAACATCTTAAATTGTGTGAAAAGGTGTGAAAAGGTGTGACCTGTGAGTATGATTGTTTTTTTTTTATATCACTGAGAGTTGACCCTTCGATGTGCTGGTGACGTGCACATTGGCCAAAGTCCCAATTCTATTCTACGCTAATATTAGAACTATTCCAATAGTCTAAAACCAACGATAATAACCAACTCCATTCTCCTGCATCCCATCGCCCATATATACACACACATATATATATATACACACATATATATATATATATATATGTATAAAAGGAGTCACAGCTCTACAGTCGCGGTTTCAGGGACGACGACCCGCTGCTATCGATCTGGAGGGCGCCGAGAAGCAGAAGAAGAGGAGATGTGACGCGGGCGAGCTAATCATATCGATACGCCGGCACTGAGCTGACATTTGGAGGCAGCTCGGCCGTCTCCGGCGAGCCCGGGAACAAATCGACCAACAAAAGGCGTGAAAAATCCAGGCGTCACCTCGCGGCGTGACAGCGGTGATGCGTTCGGAGGCGGACGGAGGCGCGGGGGGGGGGGGGGGGGGGGAAGGGGGGGGGGGGGGGGGGGGGGGGGGGGGGGGGGGGGGGGGGGGGAACTCGATTGACTGATGGGGAACCGTTCGCAGTGCAAACATATGGATTAGCAGTCACCACGGTAATGAATATCTCTGTGCGGTACCAGGCTCACTGGCATATTCTCCCCCTCCCCTTGGAAATAGACGCAAATACATTAGTACAGGGACACAAACACACACACCTACACACACACACACACAGACACGCACATAAACAGACTGCAGGTTTCAGCATCATCTGCCTCTGCTTTGAACTTCTCACTTGTCATCACCTGGCCGTCTGCAGGGGACACAGATGCTCTCTCTCACTCACACACACACGCACACACACATACACACACAGTTGTATTTCCATCATTGTGAGGACGTCCATACTTTCCCAAACATGAGCCTTGAGACCACGTTAGGAAAATTTAGAGGAAGAGGAAAAACAACCTTTTCCAAAAAAATGTCGGGGCTATAATTCAAGCCGGTCCCCATAAAGTTAGAAGAACATGTCCTCTGCACACACACACACAAACAAACACACACACACACACACACACACACACATTAGTCAGTAATATGACTGGTCTCATTTCAAGTTCTGACCTTTCAGGATTTTACTAACCGGTTGTGATAGCACTGAAATTTGCCTCCTTCCTCATCTCATCATATTTGTCAAGCTGCCGCTCTGTTTGGCAGAAGGCATCAGTGTGACTGGGCAGTGGAAGGTTGACTCATTTACCATATGTGTGTGTGTGTGTGTGTGTGTGTGTGTGTGTGTGTGAGAGTGAGAGAGAAAAGGGAGGGGAGGATGTATATTTAGGTAGAGTGAAATAACAGGAATCCCCCTAAAATAAACAGCAACGCTCTCTTATCACAACTTCCTCGTTATCAACTCCGCCATTTGCAATCTGATTGGATCGCACTTGGCTCCTCTTATCAAAAATAAATAATGTGGTTTTCGACGCCGAGGCCATTTAATCAGCTCAAGACGCTGTTTGTTGAATCACGTTGTGTTCATTAAAAAAACTTGTGACAGACATTTATGCTGATTGTCCCTGAAACAATCACTAATTGCTAATCTTAATTAAAACACACTCGAGTTTAAAGAGAAATATAATGAACAGAACAGACAAAAGGCATTTAGTGATATCTGCAATTAACACGTTCATCTACACTGGATGGGAAATCTAATGTTATTCATTTATCTTAAGTGTTTGAGGGGATGAAAACAAGAGTTAGTCACCATTCGCTCATTTGCTGCCGTTACGCCCCGTTAGATGATGTCATTGCAGAAATTTCAAAGTGTTCTGATATACATGTGTTCTCACCCCCCCCCCCCCCACACACACACACACACACACACACACACACACACCCTCTCAGGCAGAGTGTTGGCAGGCCAATTGATTTTCAAAAGTGTGTGGGAAGCGGGGACAGGCCGAGCGATCGTTTCATTTCCAGTTCCTTCGCGTTGGGAGACTTTCCGATATTTTGTCCCCGGGTAAATAAATAAATAAATAAAAATGGAGCGGCTATGGATCAGGCACACGTGTGTGTGGGTGTGTGGGTGTGTGTGTGTGTATCCAGGCTGAAATCTAATAAAAGTATCAAACATAGCAGGTTTTCTCTGAGGTGCAAATAAATGAGCTCGGAGCCAGAAAGACTAATCATTCGCTTAAAGGATTGATGCCGTCAATAGCTGAAAATTAAAGCCCCGTCATTTTTAGTCTTCGTTTGACAGTGGGTTTTTTTTTTATGTACTCGCTATAAATCAAACTCAGGTGATGAAAGTGAAAAATTAATCAATGCTTTTTGGGGTTTTGAACATAAAAATCTTTTATCTGCGGTCTTGATTACTCCTTCTACGTCTCATTCTGAGGGACCGCTTTTCCATTAACGGAGCCCAACACACTAATAATGCAGCACTTCCTGGCGAGGCGGCGCCACGCTGATTTACTTCCTCCCAGGAATTGAGCATGATTTCGTGCTGGTAATTAAAAGAAACCCCAGCCCAATTTTTGAATCTCAAGTAGCCCATGAGCTTTTTTTACTTGAGCTTCTATTAACTTGAATATATTTATAGGAGCGTGTTGTTGGGTGACAATCCTCTTAACTCCAACTTCAGAGTTTTTCATTATGGTGCCGTTTGCTTTCAAGAGCCAAATTCAGAAAGGGAAAGTCGACAAAAAAGGAAAAAAAAAAAAGAAGAAACTTGGCGCGGTGCTGCAAAATAAAATATGGAGCAATGAAGATCCAAACTTCTCTGAGCAATTTCTAAATAATGAATGAAAGCAAATTTGCATTATTATGAACCTCTAAATATAACGCACTGTAGCACTCTCTTCCTCTCCGTGGGAGACGTGCACGTGTTGTCATCACATGCTTGGTTGCCATGGTTCGCCATCGACCAATGAGAGGCGGCCCGTAAAAAAAAAGCTATTTGTGCAATTTCTCGTCCGCAGACAGATTTGGTGGAGAAGTTCTCAGAGTTCGCTGAAGACTCGGGAAGAAGAGAAGCAACAGCGAGCGATACTGTCCACAGACAAGCCCAAAGTATCCTTTGAAGTCCTCGCGACTTTGATCAGTCAGACAAATCCCGCTTTAAAGTAGGACTGGGGGTGGGGATGGCCGCAGGCTTTGTTGGGTGTAATGTTACTCCTCTGCTGTCGAGCCACATAAATATATACACACGTATGTGGGCAAACTCAATTTCTGGCCACATTTCAGCTGGCGGCAGCAGCGGATTGTCTCATATGTCATCGTACCGTCGACTTCAATGCTCTTAAAGTTGTACATGAAAGTCATTTGTTTCCCGTCTGGCGTTGCCGCCCCGCGCGTCGGAGCAGCAGCCTCCTAGCGGTTGGCGCGGTAACGAGGGGTAAAGGGCTGCGACGTGAAAACATGGCAGGGAATCACGCCCTCTATTCCATCACAGCTTGTTTTCATGACATTTCGCCCGTTTCTTTCTTCTTCGTCTTCTCCTCCACACGTGTCTCCACAGCTCCGAATGAAAGTCTGGCTGCACCTTTTTATTCCTTCCTCTGCTACAATAACCCCAACTTGTTTGTGTGTGTGTTTTTTTAACCAATTACAGCCCAAGTTGACACTGATCCTAAGTTGTAGCACTGGTTTCCTCGTGTAAATCGTGTTGGAGGGGAAGGGAGCAACAAAGGAAAAGACACCGCAAAGACATCAGAAAACATATTTACGCTCAGTGTCTCATGTTTCTGGTTCTGAGGTTCCACTCGTAGTTTTTAGCTAATTGATCATTAGGGCGAATGTGGAGCTAGTGGAGTTGTCCTGTAACCAGAAGGTCATAGGTTCGACTCCAGCCTTACCCATCCTTACCCAATGCTGAAGTGCTGTACCCTTGGGCAAGACACCCTGTGTTGTTGAGCACAAGTGCATCAAAACATTAAAAGGTACCCTATGCAGACCCCTCCTCTCCTGCCCAACAACACCAGCAGCTCCTGGTGTGAGCACAAAAATGCTCATTTGCTAACTACCAGCACTTGAACGTGCAAATGTTAGCCAAACAACATGGCCGTCGACAAATTACGAGTCGAAAATTGTGTCTGTGGTATCTTTCGTTGGTGTGAAGTGTGATACGAAGAGACGATGCGTGCCGTTAAAAAAAAAACGAGCAATCAAACCATCGAAAGCTGTCACCCACTGCTCTCGCCTCCAAAGTCTCGGAGGGTCAACTTGATGCGCGAGGAAGTGTTGCGCAGTCGTGAGCGCGTGGGAGGGGGCGAGTCCGCGCTCGTCACGTCTCTGCTCTCCGGAGAAACGCTCGCAGACATTGTGTGTTTTTCTTTTTTGAAAGGAAAAATCCCGCATGGGGGGGATCTGCCTTTATGGATGAGTCACCGGTGATCGACGGCCGGACGGTTTCGAGTCAAAACAGCATCGTCTGTCCTTACCCGCGATTTCTCCTCCAGCCTCGTCATCATGACGATGGTGTTGGATCTCTGCTCCCACACCATCCTCCAGAAGTCACTCAGCGTCTCGGGCAGCGGCCCCTGCGTGGCGATGTAGGCATTCTGCTTCCTGTAGCCGTCGATGTAGTTGGCGTTGATGTAGTCGCTGCCTGGGACGGCTGGGGAACAGAGGGAGGGAGCGGCGAGGGTTGAAACTGGCGTTGGTTATTTGATCTGATGATAATCTGCGAGTATCTCTGTCCACAGTGTGTGGCGAGACAATCTGCCTCTGTAAGATATGTGTTATCAAAGGGAAATGGGAATACGGGCTTTCTGGGGCAGCAGCTGCTTTCACAGCTTGGTGGTGGTGGAGGGAGGCGGGGGGGGGGGGGGGGGGGGGGGTAACAACTCAGACGTGGGCCACACTGACCGCGGAGTCGAATACGAGCTGCACTGTTTTATACATGAAGCTAGAAAGAAAACAAGCCAAAATGTGCTTTTATTTTGAAATGCGTCCGTTTCCTGTGTGTGTGATTTTATCATGCTTGATGTTTACGTGCAGGGAAGCTCAGCTCGCCTCCGTTCATAGCGCCCCCCTCTTGCTTTCTTAGCCTTCAAAATAAAAGTTCCACGTCGGAGAACCACCCCCATTTGTTTTCAGTGTAATTTGCTTTTGAAATGAATGTTTTTCTCATTTTTAATCATTCAAATGAACTGGTATCGTCTATAAAACAAAACTATCTCATTTTCAAATATTTGGTTTCTTTGTGCAGAACGTTCAATCATTTCCCTGACACACACGTTTAATATACATTTAATGATAAAGGGTTTAGAGCAATTGTTACTGAAATCAAGATGACAAAGATAATGTTTTGAATAATTCTATGGGATAATAACAACTGGTCTTGATATAACAACGTTTGTCAGGCCCTCAGGAACAATCTGGGTTTCTTATGTGCCCCCCGCCCCCCGCCCTCCCCCCCCCCCCCCCCCCCCCCCCGGAAAAAGAACTTACCGTCGACGGAGGTGAGCACCACTCGGGAGTGATCGTAAGCGATGACGTTTGCATAGCGATTCTTTGGCTTGTTGACTTCCATGTTGGAGTTCTCCCAGGTAAACTGCTGGCCCGGATCGATGGACTGTGAGAAGGAGGGAAGAGAGAGAGCGAGAGAGAGAGAGAGAGAGAGAGAGAGAGAGAGAGAGAGATAACGGTTATACAGGAGCAGAGGGCAGAGACACAGCGCCGAGAGGAGCAGGAGGGGGAGGAGAGTGAAAAAGGACAAAGGGAGGCTCTTGTGTACAACACTGGAGAAGGAATGGGGCAAAATTAAGCCGCTGTCTGCCGTCACCCGTCCACAGCAGAATACCGCACACAACAAAGCCTTTAAAGGGAGCACACACCCACAGCCTGTCACTTAAAAAGCCACAGTGGAGTGCTGCAGGTAAGTGGTTTTGTATTGTGTGGGACACTTGCAGCCACTGAGGCCACGGCTTAACAAAGGTCCACGCCGCCGGCACAGGCTGCGTCTGCCGGTGTTGGTGCTTTAACAGGTTAATTATTCACGTGACATTTCATGTCGTGAATGCGAATGAGGCAGAGATGTGGGAGCGCTTGTTTTTTTTTTCCGGATCAATGGAACCAAGAGGGCTCCTCCTCCGGTTTCTAAAGCCAACAAGACGAGAGGGAGTTCGATTTAAAGGTGCAAGGTGGTAGAGGTGGGTCACGTTTGGTAGGAAAAAAAAATACTACAAAACAACGACATACTGACATTCTCACCATCACCTTAATGGATTGTCATTCTCCATTACCCTTAAAGGTGCAGTGTGTAATATTTTGGCCATTGTTTCCACCTCACCTCATATTTTGAGCTTTAGCAACAACTGAAGTCTACCGTGGGTTCTCCTGCAGGCTCTAAAGGATGAGGGTGAGGTACTTCACCTCTAGATGTCACCAGATCTTACGACACTGCACCTTTAAGAATTCGATATCAAACCACAGAATTCTGCAAAGCCTCATTTTCTATTTCGCTTTTGTCTATGCTCTATTTTTGTTTCACCTTCAGCTCCTCTCCACTTTTAACCCCTTCCATCCTCAGTCATTTGTCTCTCTCCGGCCGGGACGACAGTAGACTGCATACGTATCGATCTGGGGAGGGGTTAAGGTTGGTGTTGGGGTTGGGGGGGGGGGGTATATGACGGCCTCCCATCCCTCTGCTCAATAATGTCACCGTCTCTTGTTATTCCGTATCGATCTCCCTCTGCACTGCGCCGGAACCGCGTGTCCACTAATTCCCCAGACCTTTTGGCCACTCGCAAATCCAGCAGGATTCCTCTGGAAACTCCCTCGCCCACTTAATGCGGCCGAGGCACTAAATTAATTATTGGAGATTATTTTGTGTCAGAGCTCGACAGCTCACACACATGGTGATTATTATTGCGGGGTTAAGGATGACACAAGGTGAAGCCTGGGGAGAATTCAAGGGCCATGAGATAATGAGAAACACTATTTTTTTAAAAGTGCAGTCGCTTCCTCCTATAAAACCCAGATACAGCAGGATGCAGTGAAGTGGAATTAAAGGTAGAGTGTGTGACATTTCTTGGTAAAGATTAGGGGACGTATTTTGCAATTAGCATCAAAACACAGTTAGTAGGACCTAATGACATGTAGTTCAATTTCCTGTGCAGCAAATCATTACTGCGTAACCTTCACTTGTCATTAAAACTCATTAGCTATTTAGTTTGTCCCTTCTGGGCAACGTGAGGCCGTCCTCTGTAGAATAGATGTAATTAAAAAGGGATCATTCCAAGGTAATGTAAACAACTATATATGCGGTCAGGTAATATATCTCAAAAACATGATTATTATTATTTTACATTCATGATCTGCTGGTAGAAATGGGAGATGATTCCAAATAAACCATGCACACTGCACCTTTAATACCGTCTTACAACGACAGCACCTTGCTAGCTCTTACAAATGTGTCCTACAGACGAAAGGGACATTCTCAGAGGAGAAACCGAGGGCATTGGGAATCACGGAAAAGCTGTCGGCCCTCGTGACCGGAGGAAGGTGCGTGTTCGACTCTGAGGAGGATGTGGAGAAATGAAGCGCGCCCATATGCAAGAAGCTGTCCCCGCACCACGGCTCCACACTGCGCAGCAGAGGGAGTCATGTGGGCCATGCTGGGCGCGCTGCTGCCCACCAGCTCGGCAGTTGCCAGTTCCTCTGTCCACGGCTGCCGGTGTGAAGAGAGCGAGGGAGAGCGAGAGCGAGGGATTTAATTTGCAGTCATAACATGTCGTATCCATCGGAGCGCCCGGCGAACAAGGCGAGCACGGCCGACCCCATGACAACTGGCAAACAAGATGGGTAGAGGTGGTGGAGAGAGGTGAGCAGCAAAGCAGCTGGGGGGGGAGGGGGTGGGGGGGGGGAGCTGGCGCTCCAGCTCGGGCGATTGCAAATGAATGTAATGATAGCGCCATGACGAGGGCGGCGTGATATTGCTCCCTGTCAGAGGGTGCTGCCGCACGTCTGATTGACGAATTCTGCTCATTACCCAGGGTGCACTTCACCACGGCGGCGGCGGCGGCGGCGGCAGCCTGGTGCGCGATGGACCGGCGGTAAAGCAAGCGCCGACGTCAGGGAGAGGAAGCGCTGAAGCCTCCACATACTCGGAGGTTAGGACGCGGCGGGAGCAGCCGGCGAACGCGACCGTGACAAAGCGCCACCGGCTCTGCCGCGCCCCCGCCCTCTCGTTTGGCACGGGGGTACGGGGTTGGTGGCCATCTGCCGGGGCATGGAGGGGGTCTTCCCCTGGCATGGAGTGACTGGGGCAGGGAATGGAGAGGGGGGCCGAGCCGGCGGCCCGCGGTCAGCCAGACAAGCCACTTCTCCGGGCTCCATTGGTTTACGCTAACTCAACGGGCCGCGAGGGCAGAGCGCTGGAGAGGCGCTGAGCGAGACAACCGAGGACTAATTGTCTCCCCACAGTCAGCTGTTAAAGGTGCAGTGTGTACGATTTGGTGACATCCAGAGGTGGAGTTCCAGCCATCGCCTCACCCTCACCCTTCTGAGCGTGCAGGGGAACTTACGGTGGACTTCTGTCATTAAAGCTCAAAACGTTCAGTGTGTCCGCTCTACTGGAAAAAAACATGGCGTCCCCCATAGAGAGGACCCGCTCCCCATGTACATATAGATCAATGGGCTCATTCAAGGTAATGGAAAAAAATTAAACATTTAGGTGATTATAAATTCATGAAGATGTCAGTACATAAATGTTTTGTAATATTTCCAGAAGTGAGAAAAATGACAGAAATCGAACACACTGCTCCTTTAATCTCACATTGAAAATCGATTATCATTACATATGATACCATAAAATGTCGGCAACCATAAATAAAACATGGAATATTTATCAACGGCTCCGTCCTCCACATGTCAAGACCACGTTTTTGTTTTTTTTTTGACTCCACCCTCACTGATGTAAGCGGTGCTGGGCGAAATGGTCCCATCAGCGCAACACCAAGCGAAACCAAACGACTTGACAGCACAACAAACAACGTCCGCCCTGACGACCGTGAAGTTGAATAAAGACCTCTCAAACAATTTCAACGAGCCTTTTTGAGGGGTCGGATTTCTGCGCGGCAGTGGGGTTGGAGAGCCCTCGATGAGAAGTGAGAATGTAATCACATCTGAAATCTGAATGAAGGTCTAAATCGGGCTCGACAGAAAGCATAAACATGAATTACTAATAAAACAAAGCACCACTTACAGCGCTGGGTGTTTTAGAGGATGGAGAAACACTGGTTAAATGATGGAGCGCTTACATAAAGCCTTCAAACCCGTGTTGTTTTCACTGTAAATATCAGACCGAGCAGCAGTTATGAAACGTTGGATGAAGTTTGGCCTGGTGGCGCTCGGGGGAGGAGGAGGGGGGACGGGGGGGGGGGGCTAAGGTGAT
>JAFBJT010108352.1:896-18718 GCA_016785325.1 Chascanopsetta lugubris
TACAAACCACCAAGCTAGCAACCTTAGATGTTTGTTCTGTGACTAACAATATAACGTGGTCCCTTTCAACATCCATTTGTTAACCACTTCTATACAACTCATACCTGAACATAACTTTAACTTTTTGTGACTTTCAGTTACAAGAGTAAAAGTTACAAGGTTGATATTTTAGAGAATGACACATTGGAGACCATGGCCATTGGAGAGAGAGAATATAATGGAACACTTGTGATGGTGTTGATGATTCAGAGCCTGTCAGACTTAATTTCCCATTTCCTGAAAGAATCATGAATGTCTACACGTTTTTGCTGATGTATAACCATAAGATAAAAAGTGAGGATGATACTAATGTAGCAGCATTCTCTGAGCCCTCAATCAAGCTGTTTGCAGATGTATAGCTGCTGAATGTATCTCCAAATTGACAAACGTTGCAAAAGAAAAATGCTAAATCGTTAAAAAAGAGAGAATGGAGTCACCCCTGCAGGACTCTGCATTGACTTTTCCCTCTTGAACGACTTCAGGTGCATTCCTATAAACTCTGCTACTGCAAACCCTGTCCAGCAGCACAATGTTCCATCCAGGTTAGTGTTGAGGAAAATCACTTCTCCCACCAATAATACAACTTAACTGCACTGCAATCCAGCAGATTTAAATCAGCATTGTCGCCATCGTCTTGTGGGAAACTGAGAAAATTAAAGGATACAGTCCATTCTGTCCCCAGTGAGGCGTGATGTCGCCAAGCAATCTTCCAATTCACACCTATGATGGAGTATTAGCACTTGCTCAATCACCGGGATAAAGGCGCAGGGTCACCTTTAATGTCGAGCAACAAAAGACCATACTTAAAGGTTTGGTGAGCCACTGAAGTCAGATCAGCACTATAGCCCGGCCGCTGCAATGAGAGATCCTTTTTATGTTGGGAAGCTTGGCCTGATTGAATTCCTTTGCGTATCAGTGAATGGATCAAGAGAGAAAGGAGGGAGCAGATTTGTGCTTGTGATAAACTATAACCTCCACTGAGCTGAGGATTTACAGCAGGGCCTGTTGATGAAATCCACTCCCGTGGTGTGTGCCATGTGGCTCCCGAGGTATTTTTAACAGTCATGCATAATCCAGATGCAGGAGCCGCGAACACACAAATTACCTGATCAGGTGAAATGAATAATTAATGTTTGCCACTGTGCCACCACAGTCATGTTAGGATGCGTACTGCGCTTATCCTGAATAGTTTTGTTTCATGTCAGCTTCACGAAAAAAGGGACAGGTTGAGTCAACAAGCTACGCCAGAGTCAACACGGTTCTTGGCAGGTGAAGTACTTGCCAATTGTGTGAAGCCAATAAAGACAAACAATAGATTATGCAAGATGGATGGATGGCAAAACCCCAGAAATGGTGGATGGACGAATGGATGGAGGGATGGCAAAAACCCTTAAAGAGTGAATGGATGGATGGATGGGAAAACCCTTAAAAGATAAACAAGTTGGATGGATGGATGGGTGGATGATAAAAATCCTCACTGGATCAGAAAGTTGGATGGATGAGTATTTGCATATACTATAGTCATTGCAACAAAACAATTCAACCCAACATAGATGGACGGATGGATGGGTGGCTGGATAGATATGTCTGTAGATGGATAGATGGGTGAATATGTCAATAGATGGCTGGATAGATAGATAAATAGATAGATAGCATTACTTTGCATCTGATAGCCGCCTTTCGGGCCAGAGTTTCTCCATCAGACTGAATTTTCTGTTTAATAGTGTGGAAATGTATCTGACTAGGTTTTAGGCGATTTGCTGTGAGAATATGTCACAGGGACACAGCTTGTAGTGAGCTGTGGCTATCAAGATGAGACTGCAGGAGAAAGAAAGTAATAGCGGCTGCAGCTGAAACCAATAAGAATAGAGAGAGCCGAGAAGAAGTCGAATGTGCAGAAGAAAAGGGGCATTTTTAATAAAACAGGTTGAACATTGGTTTTCAATCCACAGGAGACAATTAGGGAGAGTAGGAGGAATGTAACGGTGACCTGCTGCCTGAACAGGAAACTTTACTGTGAGAGAGGGAGGGGACGAGTTTCTGAGGCAGCAGCAACACTTTTGATTTATGAACAAAAAGTGTGACAGGCATTATGCACAATAATGTTTCCCTTTTTTTTTTTTTTTGCCGGTACCTGCACAGCAAATAACAATGAGCTGCCAAACTGCTCTCGTTTCATTGCATGGAGGGAGTATAGGCGATGCTCTGGTGCCCTCCATGTTTTATTATTATGATTGCTGTTACTAATTTAGTTCACGTGTGAATGCACAGAGCAGCATTATAATAATTTAGTGTTTGGTTGTTGGTATAACTATGTACTTCTGCTGTTTGACTGCATCTTAAATGCTTGCACACGAGCTCACTCAGCCCTCGGTCATGTAAAAAATGTCAGTATGTAATTGTTTTTCAAAATTTTTAAGTGACAAAAATTACACAAATCTTACACACTGCACCTTTTAAGACAAAGTCTGAACAAAAGTGCATGGTATATCTTTGTACATCTTTGATATTATTTGGAATAAAAAGAGCCACAGGGTTACAAGGCTCTCATTGCACTGGTTCCCAAAGCCTAACCCTTACCCCCCAACCCTAAACCTAACCCTTTAACCCTTCCCCTTTCAAACAAGTACTTTGCATTGGATTCTGTATAATTGCATAAAATAAGATCTATGGTAATTGCAAGTCAAGGATATTCACAAGTTTGGTGAAGCAAGTTAATCTTCACAAACGGACACCACTTTGTTGATTTGATTGCTACATATATTAAAAACTTGCATGAGTTCATTATCACCCATTCAGAGGAAGGCGTTACATGTCAAAATAGAACATCCATGACAGGCTGTTTGTTAGTCTTGTTTTGCTGCTTGTTAGCAACTGTTTTTTTCTAGTGCCATATAAAAGCATCACAAGTGAGCTATTTTATGCATGTTTTATGAAAGTGTTCTTTAACTAACTCACGTCTGCATATTAGGATTCATTACAATGACATGCTGTTAAAGTTACTTCCATAATTGTATTAGAAATGAGTGAGGACTCCACTTTGCAGACTTGCCCTCATGCAGCCTGTTCCTGGTTTACGACTCTGGCATGTTTTCCCTCTCCACTGCTTCCAATGAGATCGCTCCGACTAGAGCAGCCATATTGGGTATAGTAAATTCGAGCGGCGATGATAGTGTCAATCACTTGCCATTTCCCTCTTGTCTTCGCAGGGTCTGGAAAGCATTTGATCTAATAAATGCGAGCCGTCTCGCATTTCACCATATATTTTAGAATATTGTCGGAGCTCTGCGGCGAGACTGCCAGTCTGACAGTGATTTCCTGGAAGTCCCCTCTTTCTCCCACCCCACTGCATCCTCCTCCCCCAATGGTTCTTAGTGTTCTCCAACCTGCCAAATCCCACTTAAACCCCCGGGAATAAGGTATTGTGCGGCATTTTCCACATAGGTAGCTGGAAGCACTAGATTATCCCACAGAATTCATTGGCTGCACCCAACCGGACGTGTCGGGGGGGGGGGGGGGGGGGGAAAAAAAAGAGGGGGGGGGGGGGGGGGGTAAAATACAGTCAAGCACGACTTTGAGAAATATACGGTTTAATACACAGAAGCTGTGTAAGAAACTGTCCATAGTACGTCTATAGCGTAAATTATTCCAGACATTCTGGTCTGAGACCAATTGGTTGCCATAGTCACAACCGTAAAAAACCTCTAACCTTTATTGGGACCATTTATACCTCCATTGCCCCTGCTGATGGTATCGAGCAGTAACTGTCCTGGATTTACAATGGACGCCCTGCACTCTGTTTCTGTCCTTCTTCCCCTCCCTCCCCCCATCCCTCCCTCCCAGGAAAAATCTAAGAAAGAGATTTATAAGACTTTTATTTGATCAGCATGGTTTGTTTTCGGAACACGGTGAGGTGGTAACATTTTCTAACATGTCACTGACATGCATCTGCAAAGAGACACATGGGATGAATGGATTCCAGACAAATATTTAACATGTGCCTAAGAGGGAATTAGTGCAGAATGCTGATCAAAGAGTGGACGGCATCTCTGGGATCCGAATCCCAAATATTCCATAACATAAATATACGTCTTTGCTTTCTTGTTCTCTGTCAGCGCGGTCGAACATAAAGTTTTGTCACGTTTGGGCGGTGAGATCTTGTGAATCAAAGGTTTGGTAAACAGAGATGTTTATGAAAATGAAGGGGGAAATATACAGTATCTGCAGAGCTGCCGACAAGGTCTGAATACTGAATATCATCCGACCGCTGCACACAGCGTGATAGCGGTTGTCTCATCAAGGTTCTTGGTTCCCTGGTTTCCTTTCTATTCCCTTTGTTTTCCTCTCTGCACACTCCAAGTCAGGCATGAGAGCGAATGGCTGTGTTTGTATTTGTGCGTTGGCTCCTTGATGGACTGGTGACCTGCGCACCTCAACCCTCACCCAATGTCAGCTGGGATTAGCTCCGGCGCCCTGCTACCATTAAAGGATAAGAGGTATAGATAATGAATGGACAGATGGATGGATGGAATGATGGATGGACGGATGAGACAAATGGTAAATGGTCTCTATTTGTATTGTGCTTCTCTACCCTTCATGACCACTCACAGCCCTTGAGAGAACATTTCATCCAGTGCAACAAACATTCATAAAGTGCATTCACAGTACATGAAGTACTTTCTCCTTGGTAACACAGGCATATTATGGGGTTAACTTTCTTGCTAAAGGAAACTTTGGAAAACAGAATGTAGATAGCAACTGGGACTGGGATCAAATCAATGACCTGTTAAGAGCAGTAGTCCGGGCTCGGAACCCACCATCACCCATTACAGATCAATATACA
Organism: Chascanopsetta lugubris; assembly: GCA_016785325.1. Taxonomy (NCBI): domain Eukaryota; kingdom Metazoa; phylum Chordata; class Actinopteri; order Pleuronectiformes; family Bothidae; genus Chascanopsetta; species Chascanopsetta lugubris. The sequence continues at coordinate 5,779 of JAFBJT010108352.1, forward strand.
AGTGTACAGATACACTTATATACAGATACTAGTGTCTTGCGTTTCACCTTGGTCTGTTAGTACATGAAAAGAAACTTCAGCGGTATTACAGGCCACTATCTCCACCTAATGTTTAGGAGCGTGAATACACCGTAATCCAATGCATAAAAATCATTTATAGTTTATTTTCTTTCTCAGTCAAATGCTCGTGACCATCTGAAAATGGTACCAGTTTGAGAATCCCTGCTTTAAAGAATTTCTAGGTCTAAAATTACGACCTACAAATCCAATACATTAAAAAATCCCCTTCAAAATTAAGGCAGAGAAAACGGGTCCGCGACCCACTTTTTAGTTTCAACCCACCAGTTGAGAATCATTGGTTTAGAGGACAATTACTCCACCTGAGCCACCCCCAGATCAAACCTCATCACCAGCTGAAATATCATCAAGACATGAAAACTCCCTGCCGATTCCGGGTGGAGACACATTAGACAGTGGTCTCCATTGAGCCCTTTCACTTGATTCATGTTGCTGCAAATGACTTCCAGTGAGCGCCAGCAAAGCATCCTTATGTTTAATTTCTCCTGTGGTAACTGCGACTTCCAAAGATGACCTGCACTGTTGTGTTCCTCACAATCATCCTCAAAAAAAAGGATCAAAGTGCTTTGAAATATTATCAGCACGCCATTTCACCGTGTTCCTTTTAGTCGTCGACATTAATCATCTTTATGTCTGAGTCACACTTTCAGTCAGAGAGCCGCAAATAACTCTGTTTCTACCCTCGGCCATCTGATGCCTGTGTTTCATTCTTGCTTGTTTAATTTATGAGGCCTGTCACTTTTGGGCATTGTCTGATGATATTTTCATGATTTAACTTCTGAACATTCCACAAGAATATATTTGAATATGATTGTGTTTAAGGCCTCTGTTGGATTTTATTTGCACACAAAGTGGAGACTGGAAATCAGCAGAGACAGAAGCAGGAGGAGGGAACAGATCGGTAAATGGCATTTCCTCAGATGTCTACACAATGCATACCCTACCTGTGGCTTACAGGTGCTTGTTGAGCACACATTAGAGCTTCAGTCACTGTTGTTGGTGTTGACACCTTTTCTTTTTTATGGATTCCCTGAGTTTCCCTCAGTTCACTGCAACTAATCAATTGATGGGGGAGAATGGCGACAGACCATGCCGGAGACAGACATCATGGACCTGACATCTTCAGCAGTTCCAAACTCATGTCTAGTGAGGACATTCAGTAACCAATAAGTTATCAACTGATGTTGTTATTTAATTTGAAAGCATTCTTAGAATAATCTGCATTTCCATTAATATAACTGTATTTGACTCAAGTATCTTGAAGAATGACACGTCTTACTGGCCTCACTCCTGGAATTTGCACTCGTACGATCAAAAGGAAGTACAGAATCAAGGTTGGTGTGACTTGCACGTGAAACACATGCAATAAGAATAAACCTCAAATAAACAGGAGACCAGCCTTTTCCACACAGCGATGGCATGGAAGGCTGTGTTTGTGACATTTCACGTTATGATTGCTCAGCCAACAATGCACTAATAAAAAGTAAATAAAGTAAATAAATAGAGTGCATCAGTTGCGCAGTGTCACACAGCAGGGCATCGGGTTCGTGGCTTTGCTCCATGTTGAGCTGCTGTGTTATTACATTCTTTGAAGCATTGTGTCATCCTGTGAAACAAGCCCTACATGACCATAGACATGTTTATCATTTACTTTGAATTCATGAATTCACAAATATAAGTCAACACTGGGGCTACCTGTCACAACTCCTCCTCTTGGTTGGCTCAAGGTAAAGTCGGTGCCTTCGGCCTCAGTGAAGACGATGGATGTATACGTTTGTGGTGATGAGAGCCAACACTGGGTGGTGATGCTCTGTAAACAGTATCACACTCCCTCTCTATCCGCCCTGACTCTTTGCCATTCAGAAGAGAGCACGTTTAATAGTCAGTATTCATGCTGCTTATGGATGAGAGTTCACTGAACAGAGGTGAACAGCACTCTGTGCAGCAGCGGTGTCGCAGCCTCAAGGTTTTTTGAACTGAGGTCAAACAGCAGGCGGAGGTGCTGCAGGTCACTGAGACAGAGAACTGCAACTGGAACCACACCACATTAACGGGCAGGTTCAGACAGAGCGGTGGGTAGAAGAATCACTTCACTGGAATTATTCACTATGACAAGTTCATAGCAATAAGACGATCATTACATCCCACAGTATCAACCCTCGTATACTGTAGGTCCCGCCACACAAATGATCCACTTGTAGCGCTGAATTATAGTCAAACACAGACATGGAATTGAAATATAAAAAATAAAAAAAATCGACATGTTCTTACGGTAAATGTAGAATATAACGAGGCTGTCAAACAGTCCCGACTGAATATGGAATATTGGTTTTACAAGTCGACTACATTCCGACGCCACTGTATATAATTCATGATGTTCTCATTCTCATTCATGCACCGATGTAAAAAAAAAAAAATAAAAAAAAATCCCACCCAGTTCATGTTAAATTCCTCGGCGGAAAATTCCTGATGCGAAAAATATAACGCTTGAGAAAGTAAAGTTGAGAAAACATGCTCCATCCCTGGTGACAGCTCAGTCCTCTCACACACCATCATCACTGCAGGCTTCACTCGCACTGGAACATCTGCATCGCCAGAAAACTCCTCAAAAGAACGACGCATCGTCTCAGGGCGATACCAGAAAGCATAATCAGAGGCTGATGCTTTGTTCAGACCCGGAGTGTTGTGCACTGCGGGGGCCCCTGCCTCTGAGCTCATATGAAGCCATGTCACATCACAGTAGGGCTGTGGGATCCTCCAGGCTTTAATTGGGACATGGGGAAATGAATTTCTCCAGCTATGACCTGTCTCCAATATGCAGCCAGGGCAAAGTGACAACACTTCTCATTACATGTAAAGGGAAGATTTCATCTCTTTGTAATCACACAGAGGCCTCGCCGCAATGAACCCATTTCCTTTCAAATTCAACTATCTATTATTTAATTGCTATCATTTATTCTGACAGAATAACTATGCGGAACATGCAATCTTTTTCTCCTCTTCACTTCACTTTTGATGATTCGCCACTATGAATTCTGTCTTATCGGGGGATATGAGATGCAGAATGTGAGATGAATGTGACCATTGTAAACTAGAACCAAATGTTATCTGTTTCCACTTTTCTGTGCTCTATCAAAGGGAAATGAAGAAGTGTACAAAACCAACAGACTTCAGCATTCTCACCAGCGTCACCTCACAGTGTGAGCGCGCCATTATTCTTATCTTATACAATATCGTTGGCAGAAAATGACTCATTACATTGCGATTTCATGCTGCCGAGATGCTGCGCACCCTGCTGGAGAGCCGGTGTCCTGTTTACGGGCACGTGATGAAGCGATAGCCTTCACAAAACAGAGCGTCGTCTCCTCCGTGCCTGACTACAAAAGCCGCCGACTCCGAAAACCAGACAGACGAGCATTAAATTTGTATCACCCCTCCATATTCTGGAGGATTTCGTTGGGCTACACCTTTTTTTATTTTATTTTATTTTTTTTCTGAATTGAACATCCGTCCTGTGCCGAGCTCTAACTAAGCGATATTATTTATGAAATGCAACCACACACACCCTCTCCCGCAGCCGCGCCGGACTCCCTGTCATCAAATTAACAAGAGCATGAGACAGTGAACTAAAAAATGCTCGCTGCCAGGGACTATCATAGTCACTGGCTGCAAATGCACCGAGCTCTGTCATGCAGATAATCATCCCTCTGCTGCAGGGAATTGCGGGTCTGCATGGTGCTGGGTGTCAGGGGACCGACGGGCGATTGGACTCCCCTCTACGTCCTCCCTCACCGCCAGACCTGTCAGAGGCCCAGTGCGGTCCTGGTCCTCCAGTGTGACAGGAGTGACCCGGGAGCCCGCGCTTCCAACCGCCACCCCCACCGTCCCCAGCCCTCTTGCGACGTGACACTTGCAGGCCTAATCTGAAAGCAACATCGCCATGGCAGGGTTCAGCGCCACTGGAGGCCACACAGCGAGATCGGGTCATTACTGCCGCGCCCTTCAAAGCGAGTTCCTCGGCGCGGCGGCTGCCTTTCCCCCACTCGAACACACTTGGCGCCGGGTGTTTCTCGAGCCTGCTGAGCATCTTTACCGACACTTTACGCCCCGGCGGGGGGGCCACGGGGCCTAGGTAGGGCCAGACTTCAGCTCCCCAGTAAGCGGGGCCTCCGACTTTTAAATAAATGTGTATTCACAGCGGCGTACACGCTAATTACTGTATTTAAGAACAATCCTTTATACGGTGGGTGGTGCGCGGCACTGTCATTCAGAGGGTGGAAAAGAAAGAGGGGAGAAGAAAACATCTCAGCGCTGTGTCTTCATCGCCTCGGTGACGCTATCCTCACATTGCACCGCTTTACTCTCCCCATTTGTGCCTAATAGTATATTTCAAAGACTGTGACGGAAAATGCGGAATATTTTTTTTCTAATTCCCTCGACCCTCTCAACCATCCTCCACCTCCCGCCCGCTCCCGCCCGCTCCCGCCCTCTCCCCCGCCATCTTTGCGTTTTAAGAGGCATGAAGTCGGCTGGGTTTGTCAGTAATGGTTGATAACTAATTCATCGGTCCTCTCTCTCTTTTTCAGAACCCAGTGGTTTTCATCTTATTTCCCACTTTCCAAGTTTCACTTTTAATCTTGTACTTAGTTGGTCTGTCTGTATGTCGAGTCCCACGCTGGGTGTTTCATAAACCCGACCAACAATGTAACTGTCTGCGCGAACCCATCGCATCTCTCCGTTTATCGTCCCCCAGTGCACGAATGCAAATGCTCCGCAACTCCGACACAAACAGGGAAAGAAAGTTTACATTGTTGTTTGTTTGGATTAGCGCATAATTGGTCAATAATCTTCAATAATTGAGAAGCCGCTTTTTTAAGAGGAGCATCATTTTTCATATTTGGATCATTTTTCATTTTTCAGAGAAGAGCATCAGCCATGGCTGGGGGCGAGCTGACTGGAGAGCCACCCCAGGCCAGTGTTTTTGAGACCGCAGGCAGTATCTATCATAATCAAAGGCTTTTTTTTTATGCAAATGCGTGCTGACTGACTCTTTTAGAAGTAGAAAGGCTTTTGTATTTCCTATCGAGAATCACTCTCATTAGGAAATGGAAATTCCGCCCTTAAATGAGCTGCAAAAGCAACCTACGGGGCGACCGCCTTTGCTATCTTTACTCCGCCGCGCCTACAGACCTCCAGCTACACGCCGGATAATTGTTGCCAATAGGGGAGGGCTGATCCGATCACGTCGAAAGAGCACAAACAGGTACGGGGTGCATGCAGCTTCAGAGCGCACCGGCGTAGATGTGAAGTGATCTGGGCAGGCAGTGCCTTTTTCGTGCCTGACGTTTTGCCAGTTGATACCGTGATAGTCACAAAGGATTAAACAGCGGGGAAGAAGTGTCAGGGCAACAGGACCGGGGCTGACGTGCGCATGGTCCTGCTCCGTTCGCCGACGCTCGGAGACAATGCTGCTGGTCACGTCCAATCAATGTCTGTAAAAAACAGACGTTCCTGGCCCCATTCACGGACGGGCACATGCTCTTCAAGGCTGGGGGGGGGGGGGGTTGGGGGGCCCTGCGGCCGCAGCAGCCTTTTGTGGTAAGGGACGCTCTGCAGGGAGAAAATGTCACAGCTGCAGTAGAGGGGAGGGAAAAAAAAGACCATTATGAAAGTGGAAATAAGAATTAGCCAGTTAAAAAAGACGTATAGATTTGCCAGTGTGTGTGAGAGGGTGTGAAAATGCAATATGCAATAAACTATTGCCCTCTGTTGGGCAACGGTGCGATCTGCATTGGTTCTGGCATCCAGTGGAGTGATATCAGAGGAGACAGAGAGAGAGAGCGAGAGAGAGAGAGAGAGCGAGAGAGAGAGAAAGAGAGAGAGCAGCATCTCTCCTCCACCATCGCAGTGGAAAATGAGTCACTGTAGATTCTCCGCATGTAGAAATCTATCATTTAAAAACACATATGACTTTGATGTGCTTCCTGTCAATATATTGTCTGTGTATTTTCGGTGGAGGGCAACAATGCAGCCGGGACTCTGCCGCACCTTCCACTTTTTTTTTTTTTTTTTAATGTAGTTTAGGTGGATAATTGGATAACACAGGTTTATCCTCAGCAAGCACTTTGTATGAGCAATCCAATTTCACATCCTCCTGAAGGGAAGCCATTATTCTTAACCAGGGCTTGATACTGCTGTCACCCTTGCACAGAGAAGCGGCACAAGGTTCTCCCCAAATCCTATCAGCTCCTAACCTTGTTACCAGCCAATCTGTATTATTGTGCTATAATTCCATATTTTTGTCCCTGTCCTCACTGTGGCACCAGCGTTTGAAAAGATAAAGCTCTCGCCGCCGTTTTGTTGACAACAATGCCTTAGTGGACTGTTTGTCTTCTATCTGTGAACATTGGCACGTTCCACCGCTCTGTTCAAACCAAACACGTCCGCTGAGCCTTTAACTATTTCGCGTTCGGATTCAGAGGGGGAGATCTGTGCGCATAGCATCACAGGAGACTTCGCCCTGTGTGTGCGTATATATACTGAGTATACATAGATACAGCTAGCATTACAAAAGTCTATTTTCATATACACGTGTGTGATTGCTCTGCCGTTTCAAAAATATTCACACAAAAAATCTGAATATGGATCAATAATTACCGCTTTGGGTCGACATAGCGACAACAATAGTAGTGAAGATGGCAGCTGTGATAGTAAAAATAAACTATTATTATTATAACAATAACAGTAATTATGATAATGATACATCATGTGTGGCAAGAATTAGAATTCAAATACAGCACTGCGAGTCTACTCAAGTCTCACTTGTACATCTGTTATTTGTAACACGTATGTAATTTGCGCAGAGACTTGCCTCCAGCTATCGGCGCCATTTTTGGGGCAAATTTTGTTCTGCTAGATTGGATGATTGATTTCAGGTTTTGCCAGGTAGCAGACCGGATAAGCCAAGGATTCCAGCCTGTAACTCGTGACACTGTGCATGTGCTGCGGTGAAGATTAACTCTGGGCTCCGAATCTACAAGGACCTCTCATCTTCAATCATCAACATTTAACCCATCTGCGATCGTTGCTGCATTTAAAGGTGCGGTGTGTACGATTTCAGTCATTTTTGTCACTCGAAGAAATATCGCAAAACAATGACATACTGACATTTTCATAATCATATAAATGTATTTTTGTTCCCATTACCGTTACATGAGCCCATTGATGTATATTTAAATCAAGAGCGGGTCCTCTCTACGGGGGGCCGCCAATTTATTTATTTTTTTTTTTTACTAAACATCTCTTGCATGCTCAGGAGCGTAACGGTGAGGTGGTGAATTCAACATGCAACTTCACCACTAGGATGTCGCCAAATCTTACACACTGCACTGTTAAGGCCCTGGGCCGTGTGGCTTGCCTGTGTTTTTGCTCTTTGCAGTTGCCTGATCGCTTGGCTCCGCCCCTCAATCAACTGATCTGTTTCACCTGTGGGGAGCAGATATAAGCTGAGGGCTGCAAGCTGCTTGAACTGCAGTGTTTCACCCAGCCTCGTGTTCCCTTCGCCTTTGTGTGGCTGAATGTGTTTGTTTTGTTTCTTCTGATCAAACCTCCAACCTCATGTCAACTTGAGTTAGTTGCATGTGTCCTCAATAAATATATAATTTAAGTACTGTGGACCTCGTTATGCTTTTATGTTAACCAGGTTTAAAGGCCCCTTTAAAGCCCCAGAGAGGAGGCGACTGACTTATTTGTTTCTTTTCTCTGAATACCTAAACGGGTGTTCTCCAGTCAGATGTTTTGCATCAGATTTTGCGTGTGTGTGTTTTCATGGTGCGGAGCCAAAACAATATGCTGCCTATTAGACTCGGACCCAGAAGTGCTGTCAGTGCACTCTTCATTCCCGCTGTAATGGGAGATGCAGGGTATTTTTCCTGGCACCTACCACACACACACACAACTTCTTTATTGTTGCTCTGTCTTGTTTACTCAAAGTGCGGTAGGTGTTGTTGGGTATCAGATCTGCTCATCTGGAGCGAGAGTACGGCGAGGCAAATGAATAAACAAACGAAAACACGTCTTTACGCCCGGACGGCACTCCGGCGAGATTTAAACACGAGACACGTCTCAGTAGGGGGATTTTCAAAGACGCACGGAGAACATATCTATATAAGCCACCTTATTTGCTGCACACTGCTTTCAGGATCTGCATTCACACAGAGAGGGTGCGTGGCATCCACAGTGTCCTGGAGGGAACATATCACACAGGGATATTGGACAGGCTGTCAGACACACGTGTTTAATCCAGGATCTGCACAATGGACAGTGACTCCTAAAGGTCACTGTTTCAATTCCCCTACATCTGAAATGCACTTAAAATATACTTTTTTTGGTGCGATATCTAATTCTACCCAACGACAACTTGCACGCTGTGTACATTTATTTCACACTGCAAATAGTCTGTTCTTTTACTGTTAATATACATTTCATTTACATTTTTCTGCCCCAAATGTTGCATCATACTGTTCTTTGATGTTGACTCTGCTCTTTTCTGTGATGCCAATACTACCGAGAATGTCGAACTAATATATAAGTCTTTGTCAAAAGGAAACACAGAAGGATATTTAATAAGTCATGTTAAGATCATGAGTAAATGTTTTGTTCGTAATAATTGCTGATTGGGGATAATCTGTCAACAACACTACTAAAGATGAGCTGTTTTGTCATCATTTTTATGGTGAAAAAGGGAAGACATGTTTTTATTTGTTTTGTTTGCAGTGAGCAGGATGGTGTCAAATTATGTGGAATTTATTTCCCCAAAACTTGGTGGAAGGATGCGATCCAGGTCAGAGAAGAATCCAAAATATGTTTGCTACAGTGCAAATCAGAGAGGGCGAGTGTGTTACAACTTTTTTTTCATTGATTTCTAAGAAAATAATGGCTCACTTTTCATGTTGAGACGACTTGTATTTATGAGTGTGAAAACTAAATGGTTTCATAAGGAGGTGGTAAAGTTGCATGTTGCTACTGCTTTATTTGATATTCCCTTCAGTGCATGTAGGAAAACCCATTGTAGCCTATACAATTAAAACTCATATGTATTTCTAAGCTATTGTGAAAACATGGCTGCCTCAATGGAGAGGCCCCACTCCTCCACAGCTCATTTAAAGGTGATCATACACTCCTGTATAATTATTTTATGTTCTATTTCTGAATATGATAATGCAAATATCTGAATCTTGCACATGGGACCAAAGTGTTTACATTTATAACAACAAGAATGCGTGAGGTTGTGGGGTCAATTCCCAGCTCCTTCAGGAGACGGACAGGTAAAATACCAGCAAGGCCTCAGTAACAGTGGTCATGAGAACCAAGTCAGTGACCCAGCTCCTGCTCGATCGCATCCAGTCCTAACTACTGTCCTGAATCTCCCCCCTCACCTCCCGTCGTTGAACTTTTATGACAACCTCGGCGGGCGCAGTGTATCGGTAGCAAGTAAAATTGTATATACATGGAACTGTGCAAACAAGCAGGTGTTTTTGTGTGGGTTCACCAGGTCCCACAGGCCCCGTCTCCATCCCTGTTTTTAGGGACTACAGGAATTACAGCTCAGACGCGCCGCGCGATATTGTGAGCAACACGGAATAAATACACAAAATAACAACTTACACAACTTCAGAGGAAGATGTAACGAGACCCGGCGCAGTTCAAGAAAGACGGGAGACATCTGTGTTCCTTCGAGATTTAAATATGTGTTGTTAGGCCTTTTATTTTTAGACCCTCGGCTCCCAGTGGGGGTTGTAAGCGTGTAATCCTGTGTTTGTGTGTACCTGCAACTAAATAACTCACTGTCAAGTACAACCACTCCGGCTTTCACTTCTGCCTGAATAATCCACACACCTAATTCTACTTTTTATTTATTTATTTATTTATTTTAAACATTTCTACCTCTCACTTGGGCAAAGGAGTGTCCCCCGGGGACTTATTACACTGTTGGCTTGTAAGCAACTGTTCAGGAAATGAAGGCATTTCAAAGAACATGGGCGCAATGATCTGTTTACAAGTTGCAGTTGTCCTACATGCGCTGCATAAACAACTATTTCTTTATATACCTGATCATCGCTTCGGTTTGGTCGTCGGGTTCAAATAGGAGGGAGGGTGTGATGTCAATGGTATTCATGCGCATGTGGGCCGAAGGACCATGGGACAAAGAATAGTCATTCAATCCATTGGAATGGAAGGATTCTCTGTGATTCACCCACAGCAAAATACATTTGTAAATCCTTTTATTATTATTCTTTTATACAAGGCTTAATTTATGTCTGCATTTTACCTATTAACTATATTAACTGTATTCAGTGCAGAGTCACTACGTTGGTTTTCAGTCAATGGCTGTTTTTCCTTTGCGCCAGTTGCCAAGGTCGTGGCATTGTGGATTTCAAAAGCCAAATTCAGCCTCTGCCTGGAAGGCAGACACTTAACTCCTCTGTAGTGGCTTTGTAGCCTCCAGCACAATTAGCATCACCATAGAGGACTGAAGGGGAATAGACTGTACGGGAACACGGGGTAAATGTTAACACACAGGCCTGACACTCTCGAGTCATTTCTATAGAGCAATATCCGATTTTAACACTCGTCTTCCAACCCACACAGCATGTATATTGCATGCATATTCCACAAAAATCTATAAAAGAACATGAAACAATAATTCACATATCAGTCCTCTACAAATACCAGACTGTTGCATCAGAAACACAACTTCTACATTTTACATGTCACTATGATTTTCAAATCCACATGCAGCAGTTTTCAGGTAAATCAATATCCATATGGATGAGAAAATACTGTAGTGCATATGCCAGGTCTATAGGTGGCACTGCAACTTTTCAACTTAGGTATTCTCCTGCCTGAAATACACTGTAAAAATGTCTCGGTGTGAAACTAAGTACTTCTATGTCTTGAACATATTACTAACTCAGATGTTTACATGACTTCTCGTCAAAGATTTCAAAGTCTTTCAGAGTTTTAGCGTAATATTGTAAACCCTAACAAATTCCAATTAAGCCTTCACTTCCTGGCCAAAAGGCACTCTGGTGAAAAAGTCTCTGAGTCTACATTTATGAAAAATGTAATTCATGCACAAATATACACTGGGAAATTAGACACAGATAACTGCGAAATTTTTGGAACTGCACTTTGAATATTGAATGAAGTGGAATTCCTGCATCTTCCTCGTAAACACAACCAAAACGTAACTGATTCACCCCCTGACCCAGTTCCTCATCCTTTCCCCCGAGTGGTGTGTTGTGTGTAACCTCCTTGGCAGCGCTATTAAAGACGTTCATATCTAACATGTCTGCCAAAAGCCCATTAATTTGGGAATATGGCCTTGTAGTAAACAAACCATTTCAAATCACTGTTTTTCCAATAGCATCCACTTGACAGAATGGCAGCACTGATATCATAACATGCCTTTATGACACACTTGGCTAATGTCCTTGGTTAATATTCACGGCCTCCACGTGGAGTCTGCGCTCAGACTGAGCGGCTCACAAAACCCTACGAGAGACAAATGACATTTTACTGCACAATTCAAAAAGCAGCTGATGTAATTTCATAAACGTTAGAAGAGTTAGAAAGGCTGTGTTGTGTGATTGCGCAGATTAGTGTTTTTGGTGCTCCGGAGTGCAATTGTGTACGATAAAGTACACGAGTCAGCATTTTGGCAAATGCACATACATTTTTATTCTTTTGAACTTATTTAATAGCACTACGGGTAATCATTTCAACTCGAACACAATACTACACAGACACTTTTATTCCTCTCCAGACAGAGACCTGACATATGTTGTATGTCAGCAGAATAATAAACACTATTTCTTACACATATGGCGACGGAATTGTACTTTTGCAGGTTTCACCTTAAGCACCCCCCCCCTCCACCACCTTTCGGCGTAATACTAGATTAAAAAGATCTTGGTATGTAAGCCTTTTATTTGCAGAGCATTACTTCACAATAGTACCACAGGGCACGCCGCGGCTCCGGGCCTCTAACAAAACCATATCTCATGGCTGAATGAGGCGTTTTCAGCCTTATAAATACTGCTTTTAATGTCCCACCTGAGACCAGCCCCCCCACCCACCCCCCGATCCGCCTTCCCGGGGCTACATTTCTACACATGTTGCTGGGTGTGGTGATAAATTGATACATGCTGTTTATTAGGCTTGAGTTGACTCATTAATACTGCGGGTATATATATATATATATATATATATATATATATATATATAAGCCGGCTCGTTTATTTCATTGCTGGGTGTGGTGATAAATTGATACATGCTGTTTATTAGGCTTGAGTTGACTCATTAATACTGCGGGTATATATATATATATATATATATATATATAAGCCGGCTCGTTTATTTCATGTACTGCTGTGTGTTCCTCTCACTCGGGTGTAAAAGGGAGAACTACATGCAGCACATCGCCATCCCACTGTCAAAAGTAGCATGCTTACAAAAGAAAAGAAAACAAATCTCATGGGTCATGTCCATTATTGATTCCGCTCACACTTCTGCCTCTATATGGTCCCGACAACACCGACTTTGACTCCCTCTCACCACATACGATATGTCTGAGCGACATGTTCGACCCCGCTATCCTGGTAAACAACGGCAGATGAGCCATTAACATTTGTCCATTAATATTTTTACAAGATCCCCCTCATCAAATATTCATGACGCATCACATGGCTGCTGCTCTCGGTGCGATTTTGACACAGTTCAGTACTCCGGCGGTGTCTGGTCGGGGCTTTGAGCGACTCCAGGCAGGATGTCTGAGCCGGGGGGAAGAGGGGTGGGGGTG
>JAFBJT010108352.1:43591-55515 GCA_016785325.1 Chascanopsetta lugubris
GAGAGAGAGAGAGAGAGAGAGAGAGAGAGAGAGAGAGAGAGAGAAAGAACAAGCCGTTAAACATTAGACTCCGCCTCCGATTCTTCGGACTCCTGCCGGTCAGGTGCAGCGAGGAGCAGCAGGGTGTGTTGCATCCTCTTCCTCTTCCTCTGCCAGACTTCTGTTGACGCGCTCGTCCTCACCAACAGAAACATTTAAAGGTGCAGTGTGTGAGATGTGGTGACCTCTAGAGGTGAAGTTGAATCCATCACTTCACCCTCACTCTTCTGAACATGAGGAGAACCTGTGGTCGACTTCAGTTGTCATTCAAACTCAGGGGATGTTTAGTGTGTCCACTATTACTACTGTAAAAACATGGCCGCCCTCGGAGAGTGGACCCACAAATGTAAATATACATTCATGGGCTCATTCTAGGAAAATGAAAAAAAAGACATTTACGTGATTGTAAATTCATGGAAATGTTAGTATGTAAGTATTTTTAATCTTTTTTTACAACTGACAAACATCGCACACACTGCACCTTTAAAGCTCTTTTCACTGACCCGGAGATCAGTGACCCGTAAAGTTTTTCCCAAACCGTGCAGCTACTTTCAGCTCCGTCCTGACTGTGATTGGAAGCAGCAGCAGTTGGATCAACTCTTCAGCCTGAAGGGGGGAAACAGGAAGTGGTCCCGCAGGGTTCAGGAGAAGTGAGGGGTTCAGAGGACGGAGGTGTGGAGAGCTGAGGATCATCAGCTCGTAAACTGGAGCGATCGGTTGTTTAGAATGAAACCTTTGGCCACGCCCCCCTGAAACGTAAACATTGGAAAGGCACAAAGTGACTCATACGTCCTTTCCAAGCATGTAGAGGAAGCTGAGGTCGCGTCCAGTTCTCATTCAAACTCTACAGATGTTTATTTGTCCATTCTGGGCTACTGTAAAAACGGTGGTGGTGCAACATGGCGCCCTCTTGTGGAGAGGAGCTGCTCCTAATGTGAACAATTCATATATTGAGGTGATTACACACTCATGAAACATCAGCATCAATCTTTTATCGTCCATTTTTAATCATATAAATGTAATAAAATTCATCTTAGATTTACACATTGCACCTTTAAAGGAATTTTTACAGAGCAACAGCAAACTCTGTTGTTTGCCCATATGTAAATAATTTAATTTCTATTATATAAAGTATTTGATTTTAAACTAAATATGTACATGTTTTATTTAAAATGTATGATTTGGAATTTAAAGTGGAATCTTAAATTGTCTAAATTGTCGTGTTAAATATTATCATCATATTAAAAAACACATCAATAGAAATTTAAAGCGTACACAACGTAAAACGGCATGAACCCGAAACACGTCTGTAAACTTCACTGAAAACAAAGGAACTGTGAAGGTGTTGGGTTCGTGTCCCACGTCCCCCGCCGTTGCCGTAGGGACCGAGGTAACGGTGACTCAGCGGCCTCCGTGGCGAGGTCACGCTGTAGCCCCCCCCCCCCTGCTGGGACCCTCTCCGTGTGTGAGCTTGACCCAGATTACGCCACCCGCCGCCGCCGCCGCCGCCGCCGCCGCCATTCGCTGCCTCTTCCTCTCCTCACATCTGTGTCCAATCCAGCGCGAGGCCGCGACCTCTCATTACCCAAAGAGCCACTTTTTCTACACCAGCGCCGCTCACCTCATGTTTGTTTGTGCCATTTGAAAACATCCCATAATACTCTGTTAGGTCCTGAGGAGTTCACAGACAGGAGGGTTTGTTGTGCTGAGGGGGCAACCGTTCTCCTGCCCCCGCCTGTGTAATGTGAACTAGCAGGGTAATACCCTGCCTCACCACCAGTGGGAGCTGCGTGACCACGTGTTCTCCACCTCCGCTGACTCTGCATCTCCACACACACACACACACACACACACACACACACACACACACAGCAGAAGTTACATTTACTGCTGAAGTCCTGTTCATCACGTATGTCCACATGTGTCCATATTTATATTTATGAATGAATGAATAATTATGAATTATTATTCATAATAATAATAATAGCAACACACTTTATGAACTCAGTTTTATGAGGTGTTTAAAGGTGCAGTGTGTAGAGTTCAAATGATTTCTACCTTTATTGAAATGTATTAGTAAAAAAGGAGCAGGTCCTCTCCACTAGAGGGCGCCATGTTGCGCCACCATGTTTTCTACAGTAGCCCAGAATGGACTACGATGAACACGGGGCCATAGGAGAGAGGAGACCGGGCTGATGGGATGATAAAAGCCAGTAAGAGGCTGCACACACACACACACACACACACACACACACACATAAAGAAAACAGGAAGTGGTCACCCTCGACCACTAATGACCCCCCCCCCCCCCCCCCCCCCCCCCCCCCCCCCCCCCCCTCACCCGGCCCCTTGCGACCCGCCCCCCCCAGCTCAGTCACCATCCTTTGTGAATGGTTCAGGGATGAAGCAGCGTCCTCTCTCTCGCCCCCTCATGTTACGTAAGCGCCGTGAACAGCGCCGGGGAAAAGTTGCCGTGTTGTAGTTGCCTCGGCTCCACAACTTTATTTTCTAAACAAACACCCGAGGAATGTTATCCCCGTCCCGCTAATTAGCCCTGATTACATTCATATTTCTTCTGGTCAAATTGCCCCCCCCCCCCCCCCCCCCCCCCCCCCCCCCCCCCCCCCGCTTCTTCTTCCCCGCAGCCGTTGTTTATTTTCCTCCGGCCCCTCCGCGCGCATCGCGCTCGCTATTAGCGCTCACATTTAGGACGATTAGCTGACAGACGGATGCCCTCCACTTCCTGTGTGTGTGTGCGTCCGAATGAGGGGATTGTTTACGTTGCGCGTTTGCGCAAATCGCCGCGCCGGCTTGGGGGGGATCGGGGGGATGAGCTTTAGCTCTGATTCATGTACGACCCCGTGGTCGCGTCGGTGCGCGAGGTCGAGCGTTCGCGTCAGACCACTCCGTCTGAGGAAATATTTGGGGGCTAAGTCGTGTTTGCTTGGATTTCTCCGAGTTCGCATCGTCTGATCCTCGTCCCGGCGCATCCTCACATAACCCCCCCCCCCCCCCGCCCCCCCCCCCCCCCCCCTCCGCGGGGGACTGGAACCAAAAAAAGGAACAAAATAAGAGGAGGAGGAAGTGGAGACACAGCGTCTCCTCACATCTGCGAAACTGAAAAAAAACGACGACCCCCTCGTTTGAGGGCGGGGGGGGGGGGGGGGGGGGGGGGGCCGGGTTAGCTCGGGTCCGCCGGCCTGATGAGCCCGTGATGGAGGCCACATGGACGCGGAAGGTGTTGAACGGTCGCAGCCTGTAAAGAAGTTACAGCTCAATCATGTTTCTCATCCTCAGACGTCGGATTCACGCGGTCGTGAAGCAGGTAACTGCCGCGGCGCCGGCAGGTGTTTTCACGAGAGCTCGTTCAGACTCCGCTCGTAACGCTTTCGCTCGCCTTTCAAACATATGGCGCTCGCGGCCTTGACCGATAACGGAGGAGGAGGAGGAGGAGGAGGAGGAGGAGGAGGAAGAGGAGGAAGAGGAGGAGGAGGAGGAGAACTCCTAATTTACTAGGATGATTATTTATACAGATCCTTTGTGCTGCAGAACTCATCCAGCTCTTAATCGTAATCCCATTGAAATCCTGGCTGATTTATTGTGTTTGGAGTCGCGCTGCTAAGTCACCGGCTCGTCTGAAAACACAAAGGGGGCGGAGCCTGTCGTAAAGAAACCATCACAGACCGTCACTGCGCGCGAAGAGGCAGGGGGAGGAAGGAAAGTGGAAACGGGGAAAAAGCCGAGACACACTCTTTGCTCTTGATTGGTTTTGTTTGTTTGTTTGTTTCACTCTCTAATTAAAGTCTCTCCTCAATCGTAGAATCATGGTCATGAGGCAGCAATGAGTCAAAATGGCGTTGGTTGTGTTCGATGTGTCGTTAAATCTGAAGGATGTCGCGTGTGTTCATTAAATAACACACAACATTTTACGACAGCAGTCGAAATGTGACTCAAAGTTCATTTTCTAAACGAACTCTTGCACAATAGCTGAATTACTTCCGGCCGCTTTAACGATGTTATAATAAGACGCGATGAATATTATTGAAAAAACGATGTTTGTACAACGTTTTTTTAAACAAGCGCCGAGACAAAGATCTGATTCCGCAGCGGATTGGACGTCACCATTCAAACCTTCACAAACAGACTTTCCTGAGTTTGTATTTGTTCAGAAAACAAATCAGCAGGAGGAGGGAGGACGTTCTGCTTCATTAGGTCTGAGGCCGGATCCCACGTTACTGTGTGTGTGTGTGTGTGTGTGTGTGTGTGTGTGTGTGTGTGTGTGTGTGTGTTAAAAATGTCTCGAACTGAGACTCTAACCACTTTGTTTTATATGTAAGTTCGTGACAAATGAGGGAAAAAAGGTGCCGTGTCTATTTTTGTCACTTCTAAAAAACATTTTCATGAATTCAGAATCACTTTCATGAATATATTTCCCCCATTACCCTTAAACGAGCCCTTTAATGTATATTTACATCTGTACGGGGGCCGCCATGTTTTTACAGTGGTAACAGTGGACGCGCTAAACATCATTTGAGTTTGAATGAAGTCGACCACAGGTCAGACAGAAGGAGAGGTGAAGGACGCAACATGCAACTTCACCTCTAGAGGTCACCACATCTTACACACTGTACCTTTAAGACGTTTCAAGGCTACTCTGCTTTTTGGCCCGTACGCGCGCGCGGAGCATCGCTGCTAAAAACCTGCTGTTGGCAACAGTCGGCAACAGCAAAGGCTTGTGGTCCATCTGCTCTGGACAGCCGTTGCCATGACGTCCAGCATCCTTCGGCGCCGGCGCCGGGAATCAACGAGCTCATCCCGAAACCCGAGGCAGCACGTGTTCTCCACTCGCCCGACTTCCCCTCATCACGTGGCCCGGTCCCGGGGGGCGACCCGGACCCCTCTCCCGGCTTCCAAACCGCAGACTAATTGTGATTGTTGGACGTCGTGGCCCCCGAGTGGAAAGCGCCGTGAAATCAGATATCGCCCCGACGCGGCGCTGACCGGGCGCTGAGGCCACGGGCGGTTGCGGGATGAGGTCGATGGGAGGGAGCCGAGGTCACGTCCAGCGCGAGGACAGTAAGGACAGGACGGTGTCTCTGCGTGTGGAGCTGCATTCACAGGAAGCCACAGGGGATTGGTCCATTCAGCTAAATCGCGGCGTCCTTATCTCTTCCCTCGCTCCGTTATCTCCACCGCGCTAAATTGCCGACTTCCAATGGTTTTCCTGCGATAGCGAAGGAGACTCCATCTCCTTCCAGCGCTCTGCTCCCACCCGAGGGCGACCCCGCCTCCGCGCTGACACAGCAGGAGCACCGCAGGGAATGGGACGGACGCCCTCGGCGCATGCCAAGGAGGTTGTGGGGGCGGGGGGCCGAGGGGCCGGGGGGGGGGGGGGGGGGGTGGGGGGGGGGGGGGGGGGGGGGGGGGGGGGGGGGGGGGGTCAGTGACTTCCACTGACGCTGTAACAGGACGTGGTCCGACCACAGACTCTATATAAAGATGGACGCGGCGTCGGTGACGACACCCGTTGGTTTAAGCGGAGTGGTTTTGCGGCAGATTGTGGGCGTGTCCCTTATGGCCACACTGCCCGAATCCTGGCTCCTCCCACTTCCCAGTTCATTCAAAGAGGCCAGGCCAAAGAGGTGGAACACACACGGATCTGCGGGGCGGCTCGGTGTCAGTCAAGAGACCACGCCCCTTTGTACCGGACTTTAAACATGTTTCTGAAGTCCATCATTTGAACCTGGTTCGTCTGGAGTCTGCCCCCAGTGGCCACTCTGTGAACTGCAGGTTTTTTTTCTCTTCCTATTGGGCCTCATCCGTCTGCACCGGAGGTTGCCCCCCGGGTTCGACTCGGGGGGGCCGCGCGGAGCGCTCATTATGTCCCGGGAACAATATTCCGTCCTTCACGGGATCAGCGGGAGGCGAGCTGCGCTAACTTCCTGCCGTAAAGCGCGTGGTTAGGGAGCGGTAACCCAGAGCAGCGCTTTGCTCTGTTGTCATCTGCGATTAGAGATAAATGCCGGTGCAGACAAGCAGAAGGTTTCGGGTTCTCCGACGTTCTGTCACGGAGTATTTGGTTCTTTGGGAGCTGAGGTGTGTGGGTATATATATATTTATGACGCCATCTTTGAGGGTTTGTGTCGTGTTGCTCTCGTGAACATTGTGTGCTGCTCCACTTGCTCGTGAATTCCTTCTGACTGGATCCGACGCATCTTTCAAGAGGGTTGTTCAAAAGGTTCCTGGCCTGACCGAGGGGGAGTCAAGGGGTCGTAACCAAAGACCGGAGGTCAAGACCCCCGTAGGTTTCTGCAGAGTGCTCTAAAGGCTCGCAGTGGGCGGTTCCCTCATTGCCATCTTGCCAACGCCTAACTCCTCCTACTTCCTGGTTCATCCCAAAAGAGGCAAAGAGGCGGAGCACAGGTGAGGGTGGAGAACAAGTCTAGCGCAGGAAACAGATGAATACATCTGCGATAAGTAGAAGAAAACTCTGACTTTGTCTGAGTGGGACTTTGGTCGACTTCACCCTCGTTGCAGAAAACTCCGCTGAGGCTTCACTTCGAAGGACTGGAGGTAACGGCAGTGTTTTCCCTTCGCTCACACGGCCAGGATCAGCTGTCCTCGGCGGCCCCTGCAGCGCGCAGGGGCCGCACCACATGTTGTGTCGCGGTTAACCGACGCCCGACCACTTGAAACGAGCAGGAGGAGTCGATGCAAAACATCTTGAACTAATTCTCCCTGGTGGAGGACGAGAGAGAGAGAGAGCGAGAGAGAGAGAGAGTGGGGCGGATAACCTGACGGATTGATTACGGCACCGCAGACTTCATCTCCAGAACCTGGGCTGGATACGCGGCGGTTCACCACACTGACCAGATGTCAGGGGATTATCAGTGGATGTCTGTTAGAAGTGGTGGGTTTTCGACGAGTCGGCGCGATTATGAAAGGAAAATGTGACGCTGGAGGTCAAACGCGCGCGGCCAGAGATCTGACACATCGAACCCAAAACAAACAAATGACTCTATAAAGAAACGGATCCGTCTCCAAATCCTCCCTTTCAATATGAAATGAAAAACCCAAACACGGCCCCCCGGCCCAAACACGGCCCCCCGGCCCAGACTCAGCATCCAACATGTGAACCTCATCCAGCATCTGCCGCAGAGACAAATAGATAAACAAACAAACAAACAAACAAACACTTTGTTTTTCCTCCGAGGTTGAAACGGAGCAGAGCAACCACAAAAATGCTAATCACTGGAGATGCTAACGTTGCTCCATGTGTGCTACATTAGCCGTCTCTGCCCTCAGAACTTGATGTGGCGACAGTGCGCTGTGTTTTATAGCTCTGTATTCAGCCTCTAAATGTTAACAACCACTTTATTCCCTCTTAGCGAAACTTTAATGTGGACGCTGCAGATTCGGAGCTATTAAAAGGCAAAGCCCTGAAATCAATACCGCGACTAATTGCGCTGCGGAGAGCTACGTCATGTCAGAGAGAACCCGCCAGATGCCCGTCACAGATACCAGGCTTTATTGTGACGTGTGACAATAAGCTACCAAAGCAACCCAACTTCAAAAATAAAAAAAGGGCCGTGTCATGTCTTTGGACGCGGCGCCAGCGCGGGGAAGGTGACGGCGGCGCTGACGACCGAGATGGGAGTTTGGCCGCGACACTGGAACAGTTGAGTTCACAAAGAGCGGAGCCTGAATGTGATTAGCTGCAGCGCTGCTCCGCCAGCTACACCCAGGCCAGTTCTCATCCGTCAGTGTGTGTGTGTGTGTGTGTGTGTGTGTGTGTGTGTGTGTGTGTGTGGATGTAGCAAAGCAAAAAGAAGAACCCATGACCTTTCCCCCTCACAGCTGTATGCGTGTGCCCACCCGTCCATCCATGGAAGGGCCCGTGTCCTTTCCTACAGGGACACACTCGCAGACGGTGGCTCTTTAATGATGAACAGATAAAGCAGGAGTGGGACTGGAAGACATCGCACCGGAGAGGACGACGTCTTGTCCGTCGCTGTCTCCGGGAGACAGACGAGCACAGACGGATAGAAACAAACCTCAGGAGACATGGAGCATTATACTGTGGAAAAATAAAAAGAAGTACACTCAAAATACTCACATATACTGTAGTATTGCACATATTGCCATATTTAGCATACTGTCCATTTTCAAGATACTATAATGAGTAAACATGTGGCTTCAAGTGACTTCATTTCCTGAGTTGATGGGACACGGAATACTTTTATTTTATTTTTTTAATCTGTTATTTTTTTTTTTTTTTTGGTCTCAAACAAATAGAGAAGCAAAGGTCACCAGTTCAAATCCCGCCGCAGCGTCACTGGCCCCACCACTGAGCCCGAGTGGCCCGAACGGTCGGAAACGCGCTCGAAAATGACGACATGACATTTCATACAAAAATCATTTCTGTCATTTCAGGTCGTTTGGAAACTGCGCAGAAGGAAACGCCAAGGACAACCGAAGGTCAACGAGAGGTCAACCTCCGGCTGCCGATCAGGGCAACCTCACGGTGTCAACCACCGATCCGTTCAACTTGGTTCATGTAAGTCAACGCGGGAACTTCTCTCTTTTTGAAAAAACCTCGGCCGCGTCTCCATCAAGGTGAAGTATCCACCAGGGGTTCAAAGGATTTGGAAAAGTGGGAGGAGTCATCCGGACGTTTGACTCGTGTGAATTCAGCTCCCTCACATCTTAACTTCATCCCAATAGAAACAGAAACCTGTCACATGGTTTGTGCCCTCGCCGACTTTGACCTCTGACCTCGGAAACATCGTTTCATTTATGTCAGTACGACATTTACGTAAATACTTCATGTCCATCATTTACGTAAATACTTCATGTCCATCATTTATGTAAATACTTCATGTGAGCGCAGTCCCAGCGCAGAGGAAACACACTGAGGGTTTGTGGTGCAGCTCCATGGTTTCATGGTTACACCCAAAAACAAACAAACACGTGTTAGTGAGACTCAGAGCGAGATTTATCAAGCCTTGATGTGCCACACACACACACACACACACACACACACACACACACACACACATACGTCTCTGTGTGGTGACACGCACAACACATGGATGGATTTCCCAACTTCGTTAACAATGACGCAGCATTTTCCCGTCATGGGAATCTCATCCCCGACCCCACATTCCTGACGCATGACATCATCAGATTATGCAAAAATGTTCTGTCATGTTCTGGACACGGCAGGTACACACACACACACACACACACACACACACACACACACACAGTGTGTACATGGTTGTGTAATTGATCCCAGAGTTGCGTTAGCGCTGTCACATCAACTTATTGTGCAGTATGTAAATGTGCTCCAGCGGCAGTGTTTGTTGTGTTGTTGTCATCGAAGTGGGCGGAGCCTCCGTCATCGTCTCCAGTTTCCGGCGGGGGGGCGGGGGGCTGAGCTCATGTGCAGATCTGAGTCCAGAGGTTTGTGTCATCGTCACATGCTTTCAATCATCCTCTGATGCAGAAGCCCCGCCCCCTCACCCTCCGGTCCTCGACCAGCAGGGGAAGGAGGGCGCTGACCCTTTAATGTGTTGTGGTGGCGCCGTTGCCGTGTTGAGAATCACATCCAGTACTTTTGGACCTGTCCGACCGCAGGGAACATTTGACTCGTCTCCTCTCGTCCTGAAACGCTGAGTCATCACTTGACACTGTCCCCCGGTGGGATCTCATCTAATAGCCCCCCCGTCATGTTCGCTCTGCGTCGGCGGGACGGGGACCAGAGCTGCTCCGGCTCCGCGACCCGGGGCAGGAAATGTGCCGCCAGCGTCCTCCGGCCCGTTTCCGAGTGAAAGTGGAAATAAAGCGAGCGGAGAATAAAAACAAATGATACAAAGGATTTGTTTCTTTTTTCCGCATCATTTGTCGGAGGCGGTGATTTTTTTTTTTCGAGGGGGGAAATCCCCAAATACCCCTCCCCGTGTCGAGGGCAGGATCCAGTGTTCACATGGATCCTGTGGAGAGGAGGAGCAGCCGGGGGTCACCTCGGGTCAGCGCCGGGCTCCGCGGGAGGATGTGGCTCGGCGCTCCGCACATGAGGGTCCACACAGCCCATCTGTCAGTGCCGCCATTCCTCAGCGCTAATGGGAACGTTAGCATGTGACAGGCAGCGGCGCGGGGGGGCCCGGGGGGGGGGGGGGGGGGGGGGGGGGGGGGGGGGGGGGGGGGGGGGGGGGGGGGGGGGGGGGGGGGGGGGGGGGGGGTCACGTAGCCATGATTCCCGCTGTATTTTTTTTGGTTCTGTTTTCATTCTTACCGAGGTCGAGAGTGTTGTTTGGGTTTGCGCCGGTTAAACAGCTACTTCTTCACCTTTTCTGGCTAATTCACAGTGAGACGGAACAATAACATGTCAGCGAGCGGTCGACACGGATAAAGTTTTTTTTAAAGCGGCCGTCCGCCCCCTCGCTGTTCTACATCACTTTTATGATTTTTAATCGTTTGGCTCTCGCCCGAGAAAAATCACATTCAGGACGTCAAAGAGAAATATCACATCGCATGAAGCTCATTTTTCCAGGTGTTCACAGTTTGCTTTTAATCTAATATTTGCACGGAGATAAAGAAAGAAAAGCTGGATCAGGTTTTTGCACTTGAAGCAATTTGATCGGTGAAATACGAGCACTTGTGCTGGCTGGAGAGAGACAAAGCTGCCATAGACTTTTATTGTTCTTTTATTCTCTCAGTTTCTCTGAGAAAATGGAGATCGAGCTGAATCTGATAAAAATACAAAGGAAGAGGATCATTAAGTTAGTTTGAATTATTCAGACTTTATTTATGCAGAAAACAGCGTTTGTAAATCGATCAGAGATTCAAGCATCAAACAACAAAACGAGGAGAGAGTTGATCAAGATGATCAAACTGGACGGAGATCAAATGTGGAAAAATACGTAATTCCAGTGAAAACAGAAAAATAAATCATTCACGAAATCAAAAGAGTAAACAGCGAAAAATGAAGAAATAATCAAATAAAAAAAGTGAAAACAGCAAAAAATATAAATAAATAATAAGGAAAAACATTTAGTGTCTGTTGAAAAAATGTATTTCCATGTATTTCAGAAATACAATAGGTTTTATTTTTCGTCTCTTTATAATAAGGATAATAACATGACTCCTGTCATTGGAGCTCCTGCTGTGTTAATCATGGAAAATCTAATTTGATCTTTATTTTGACTTTATTTTCAAACCTCTGATCCTGGCACCTCAGACTTCCTTGAATCCCGTCCTCACACACAACGTTACTGCATTTTTTAAATGCCTCTTTAGTGCCTCAGAAAAATGACAAAACCTCCACACATACAAAAGAAAATCTGTGAAAAGCGCTTTTTATTTTTCCGCTAACTGCTGATCTCATCTCAAGTTCATTTCCCGACCTGTTAAACTGTTCCTCATGTTTCCTCGTTGTGTTTTATTTGTTTACAGATGATGTATTTCATGATTTCCACTGCGGGTAACGTGATCTATGTACTAACAGAACAAACAACCTTCAGCCGCGGCAGCTCTTTTTTATAATTGCCCGATTCGGACCTTTCAAAAACAGACGTCGTCAGCGGTTACACACAGAAACACAGAGGTGGTTCTTTGTGTCACTGTCTGCGTTTGGGCCAGACAGACAGACAGACAGACAGACAGGCAGGCAGGCAGACAGACAGACAGACAGACAGACAGACAGACAGGCAGGCAGGCAGACAGACAGACAGACAGACAGACAGACAGACAGACAGACAGGTCACTAAGCCACGTCGATAACGATCTGCAGTGGAGCTACAACAAACAAGTGCCCTGATATAAATGACAGGACGGAGGAGGGGGGGGGGGGGGGGGGAGGGCAGGCAGAGGGGAGCGGAAGC
>JAFBJT010108352.1:91259-105432 GCA_016785325.1 Chascanopsetta lugubris
AGCCGGCAATTAGTAATGTTGCAGATGAAAAGTTGCCTTCAATTGTCATTGAAAGTCAAAAGGTGCTTGGTTTGTCTCTTCTGAGTTACTGTGATAACATTGTTGTGCGACACGGTGGCCTCCACAGAGAGGATGTAAAAAAAAACAATCTGTCTACTACAGGAACTCATTAGCAACAAAACAGTGACATATGTATTTCATTTCTGAAATGGAAAATTCCACCTGATCTTAACCGATCTTACAGCAGCAAAAAAGAGTTTCCATTGGCATATAACAGGTCTTAAACTGATAACTGTAACATTTGATCAAGCCCTTTACATCAACATCAGAAAGGGTCCTTCTACGAGGAGGCCTCCACATTTCCTTAGGAGCCAAGAATGGACCAATCAAAGATCTGGCTCGTCATGTTTTTTTTCCATTGTACCTAAATCCGTTATAAGACTTACAAAGGGGCGTGAGGTGAGGGGTTTTCAGCTGGCTGCAATACAGGACACTAAGGTCTACACACCGAAGCACAAATGAGGAAGTGGAGCCCGGTGGGGCGAGTTGAGACATGACACTTGCACCTTTGGCAAATTTAACAGGAGCTAGAACAACGAGTTCTGAGGGAATAGTTATTTCCTGTAGTCGTTTCAACCAATTTCCACTCTGGATGCAAAACAAGGCTCCAATAACTGGCTGTTAATGATCAACGGCCGATTCCAAATTCTTGATGAGAGGAGCTTTTTCTTTACTAATCGTCAGAACTACAATGTGATTTCTGTATGTGGGTGAATAATTGAGAGGCTATGTCAGGTCACGTAGTTATACGACAACAGACTGATTGTATGAGAAACGACAGAAACTCATCAAGTCACGTCATACATGTTAAATATATCATATATATGACATAAAAAATATGTCATTGTCTGTCCAGATATTTCTGAAACCAGGTTGCGGGAACATTTTCTAAATGCATATGAAAAACTACAGAGACAAATGGAAAAACAAACAAAAAAAATCATTCAGGGATGAGTTATGAGTCTGTACAGCTCAGAGTAACACTGGATCCATTTCAAAGCTCGTCTGAAGCACCATCAGAACCAAACGTTTGATTAAACACAGAATGAGTTTCCTAACATGATGTTTCCAGATACCAGTCATCCTCACCCCCCCCCCCCTCCTCCTCCCCTCCCCCCCCCCCCCCCCCCCCCCCACTGCAGAGTTCTGCAGGCGTGCAGCGCTTTCATCAGCGTCCTGTTCAAACTCCACTTTGTATTGTAGACATTTAACTGGGAACTGCTCGTCGTTTCCATGCCAACTGCAGCCCCCCCCCCCGACTCCAGCAGCTGTTCCGCAAAACACCCAGAGTTGGATGAAACTGATGATTTCTATATGGTCTATGGGAACATGGTCACACCAGGACATGGAAACTGAAGTTAAAAAATAATAGAACATTTAATTTAACCAATACAATTTAGAACCCCCTCCCCATCCAAGGACATTTCCATCCATATCGGTAAGACACAACAAAGTTAACATCATAAACCACAGTTAAACTCTCTGACACTTCCCTCATCTGTCATGCATCTGACATGACGTCACATTTCAAACAGTGGAGAAAGAAAAAAAAGTGAATTCACGTAAAGACGTTTGATGACAATGGCTTAGCCAGGAAATAAAGAGAAATGAAGTCAGATGATTCCTGGGGTCGCGAAAAAGGAAAAGAGGTCTGGATACGTTAGAGTAATTACACGAGACGACAAGACAAAAATGTGCAGAAAGCATCGTTAGATAAGCTTTGGCCCACTCCATGTGTGTGTGTGTGTGTGTGTGTGTGTGTGTGCAAGGTGAAATAGCAGATACACTGTCCCATCAGAGGAGGGTTCCCTCTCAATCTCTGTCCTGGAGAGTGGAGGAGGAGGAGGAGAGGACGAGGGAAGCGAGGGAGAGGAGAGAGGGAGAGACAGCCAGTTTAGCTCTGCCACATGCTGCTCTTCCCCATCACACCAGTGGGAGGGGCTGTTGCACTGTAAAAAAACAAAAAAAAACACCTCTCTTCTTCTCTCCATACACAAGTCAGTGCTTGTTGGACATGACTGATAAAAATGTATTTAAAAAATAATAAAACGGAAAACAACGAAATGTGATGAAAAAAACTAACCCCCCCCAGAGAAAACAAACAAACAGCAGCAACGGTGACGTCTCAGTCGATCTTGACGGCGGCGTAGATTTTCCTGATGAACATGTAGGCCGCATAGAAGCCAATCGTCCCCGTGAGCAGCCAGAAGGACAGCACCATCAGGGCGGTGTAGCCGAAGTACAAGAGAGATGGGATGAATTCCACAATGTCCAGCTGGGGAGGAAGAAACAGGAGTTCATCATTGTTTTAAGGAGTCACGCGTCAAGGTGTAAGAACTGGGAGGAGAACAATCGTAGAAAAGTAGATTGTGCGTTAGAGCGAGCCAGAGAAGACGAGTAAGTGCTACAATGATGATGCATGTTTATGGGGCAAACATTTGTGGGGCAGTCGGTCCCTCAATGAGATTTTTGCTATCGCTGTTGATGGGCTCTGTAGCAAACAGAACTCAATGGCATTTTGTGTTTGGATTAAACTTCAGACAAGTGTTCATACACACAGCCCTGGAGGAAAATGTCTCAGGTTTAATGATGGCTGACAGCAGCTTTTGAAAAGGGAGGTGAAATGACAGATTTTCATTGAGTTGCAATTTGGAAATGAACCATTACATCTCAGTTAAAGACGACAGACTCAGATCAGGACTTAGTAAACAAAGTTAAATTGTCAACAAACACCTCCAGATATTTACAACTTGATGCATTTTGAAACTCACGGCAAATGGAAAAGGTCCCTGTGAGATAATTAGGGCTTACTAATTATTTCTCTCAGCAGTTAATGTTCAGATGTTGTGTAACGAAATCAAACATGTTTTTTTTTACCTTGTTGACAAAGTAGAAGACGGCATAAATAAGGACGTAGAAAGCTGAGCCTCCTGAAACCAGGAATGTCCTCCACCACCAGCGATAGTCCTGATGGTGAGAAGAGACGCAGTGCGTTGGTGTACATGAAGACATATCGTTCAGGTGGTATCCAAACCAAAACTCTGTACAAATGTAGACAGTTTAATAGTTGAATCTTCTCATTTTTAAATTGCCTTTGTTCCACATTACATCAGCATGTAAAGGGACTGAAAAGGAATATTTGTGGAACCTAACCCTAAAGATTTGCAACCCCCTACACAATTATGTGAACAGCAAAATAACATCTTTTACTTAGTGCGTGGATTTAGTGAACAAGCTACTTTTCTTTAAAACAACCTCTACCAGACTTATTTTCAGAAACCGCAGCCCATAAACATTATCTTAACTCGGGCTTTGATGTAATGATAAAAGACGATATCTCTCTATATGAATGAAGTGTGGGTGAGAGATATAATAACTACAGTATTTGTAAGAATAATGCTAATCACTGCTCTCATGCATATTTACATTGAGTCTTTTAAACCTTGTCTGCATTTAGTCATGTTTCTGTTACATACATTCTTAAAGGCCCATTCATTTAATAAATGAAGAGTGTTTAGTTCTCTCATCTGAACTTACCTCTGCACACAGCTGGAAATAAACCATGACGATGCTGATTTGAGAGCAGGAAACCACCAGGATGATGAAGACCAGAAACAGGAAGCCAAAGAGGTAATAGAACTGATTCTCCCAGATTGCCTGCAGGGATGACACATACAATGTCAAATCAGTGAACATGTGGCTCAAGAGTGTATTTTGTATTTGCAGTGGGAGAATCCATTTGCAGAAGAGAAACTTCATCAGAAACGTGTGTTTACTGGCATCAAACAGAAACCGAAATCCAAAAAAAGATAAACTGTCTGATAATGTAAACGAATGAGTCACAGTTAGTTAGGGTTAGGGTTCGTGCTGCCAATTTGAGCTCTAGGTAAACTATGTTGGACAATATATGCTATTTTTATTGTCTTTGGCCTGAGAAGAGACACCTGAACTCAGCACTACTGGTGATTACATGCAGAGTTATGTATGGTGACACAAAGATTGTGCTAAAGCAGAAACTGTACTGTGAATCACAGAGCTGGATATTTATCCGAGTTAGATTTACAGTAGAGTATAGCAGCCATCATTGTCTAGATCTCTCCCACCAAAGGTTTATTATACTTTGAGTCAAATGCAAATAGATACAAATACCATCTGCATTACATTACTTACGCACTGTCTTAAAAAGCCGTACTCACACTGAATATGAAGAAGAGCTCAATGAACATGGCACCAAAGGGGAGGATTCCAGCCATCAGGATTCTATTGGGAACAGAAAGAAGAAACGGATTCACAAGTCAGCCTCAACTCAATTCTTCTGACTATGTCCAATAGTTTGGCCTGTCAAAATAAGTAGAACAATATAAATGATGCCAGTCAAATTGTTTACGTATAAATTATTGTGATGAGTGGGATGAATGTGTTTTACCCTCTTGGGTTACCCAAGGGCAGAGAGGAGGGAACCAGGCACTTGTGTGCCCATAGCGACACACAGTGGGTTAACATATTGGTGACAATCTTGTGTATAATCAGATAGGGCACATAACTGCAGGCAGCAAAATGACCATGTTCATTTCATGTCATCGCACAAGTCAATGTCTTGATTGAATGAACAGGCCCGACCACAGCCCTCTCCGAAGAGTCCAACATTAAGGGCAGATTGCTCCGAGTCTCACCCGACAAACTTGTTCATGTACCAGCGCTGCTCCGGGACCTGCCGTGGGATCTGATTGGTACGAACAGGGTTGTCATATGGCTGTTTGCGGAAGCCAAAGTAGTACCCCAGGTAGACCAAGGGCATGGAGATACCGAACCACATGCACAGCAGTGCCAACATGGTGGTGAAGGGAACCTGAGGAGGTGATCAGAGGAGTGTGTTTAATAATCAGTCACTGATGTCAGTCTCCATCTGGCTGCAGCTAAAGAGCACCAGAACAGCATGATTTTCAAATGACATTTACTTCTAGTGGTTTTCTACAGAAAGAACAGCCTACGAATACTTATGTTTGGAGTCTCTTTTAGGGAAAATTATTTATTGGCTGTTTTGATTACCTGTGATAAATGTTTTTATTTGGAAAAAATGCTGATGAAAAGGAAATATAAAGAAATGACTGCCAAGGATGTTTCTTGTAGTTTTAAGGGGACCTATTGTGGTTTTCCTCACTTTTGGAGTTAAACACACTGTTGTAATGTAGAAGTATCATTAATAAAACGGTCGAAACGGCATAAAATGACCTAAACGCATGTTTGACTAATTTAACAAAGACGGCAGCTTGGTGGAATTGATCCATAACGAGCACGGCGACTGGACAAGAGATTTAAATGAGCTGAACTGAGCTCGTCCTCTATATCGTCAATGGAGTTATTATACCGGCGGAGAATTTATTCTGTAAAGGCTCAAGGACTAACGAACTTTGGGTTGGAGCAAGACCTCCGAATGTTCCTTGTTAAAGAGAAGACCGTCGTCATTTCCGAGGAAAACAACACGCTTTTTGACTGCGTCTGACTAACATATGTTGGTGTCTGCTGGAAAATTTGGTTTCAAACAAACTATATTTTAAGCCTGGAATCCACTCTGAGAACAACACTCCAGAAACAGAGACAGAGATTCAGACTTCTCGATTCAATACCTCTGCAAAGGAAGGATGTAAAAGTACAGTTGATGGCTCGTTAGACTTCCTGACTTCCTGCTCCAACCATAGTTTTGATCCAATAACCAGTTTCCCGTGTTTAAGAAACAGCACTGTTCCTAACGCGCTGCATCCGTTAGCCTCATGGCTAGCTCAGGCTACATTTTCTTTCTGCCTGGAGTCGAGGAAAAAGACTGAAGAAGGTTGCATGCACCAACAGTTGGCAGAGAGTAGTTTGAGTAAATGCCCCCTGAACATAGGTTTCTGCCCCTTCTTAAACCTCTCAGTGCCCCAGATGGACATCTGCCACATGAAGGGGTTCCTGCTTAGGCATTCAAATGATTACTTCTAAACAATAGGCATTGCCTACTCAGTTGATTCCTTCTCTGCAGGGGTCAACCATCTGTGATCTCTGATTGGAGGAGGTTTTGGTGAGATTCTCCCTTTGGGGAGAATAAGGGGTTTACTATTATTCTAAGAATTATACATTAACAAGCTAAAGAGTACTACACAAGTATAATAATAGTGATCCCTTAAAATTTCCACCACACTATAAAGAACATTATCATCATAACAGAGGCTAAAGAACAAATAGAAAGTCCCTTAAATGGGCACAATAGGCCCCCACTTTGTGCATTTTTTGATAAAGGCTACCGATGAGTTCAAGCATAGCGCAACGAAGGGTGACTCACCGCTCCAGACGAGTGCTCTCCCCAGATAAAACAGTTGAGGATGAAGCAAATTCCAAAGACCACAGCAGGATACAAAGTCGCTGTCTACAGAGAAAAAGAAAGAAGATGAGCTCAAACTTTTATTATAATGAAAACAATGGTGTCATTAAAGGTGGAACAGCAGGTAAAATTGAAAGTGATCACCAATGCACAAATGCACCTCCAAAAGAACCACATTATACTTACTATAACGTGAGAATGTTCATTTTGTTCATTTGACTTACACAAAAAGCTCCTTTTCTCCATCGATGACCCTTCAGTGTGCGATACAGTCTCCCAGCAAAGTAGCCGCCAAACACACTGGGGAATGAAAGCAGTTAAGAGTGAAACGGATGGAACGTATGATTGGATGTGAATGGGGATATCTTTGGGGGTTTCTTCATGGATTTCAGGAAGATGAATGTGGCTCTTACCCCATAAACATGAAGAGGAAGCAGGCAGTGGTCATCAAGGCCCCTCTGCTGGATGGCGACAACATGCCCAACATAGCTACAACTGTGACAAACAAACAACAGGAGTTTGAACGTTTCAGGAATCATGCAACGGCCTATGTACTATAACGACTGGTTCACACAAAAAGGCTTTTATTACGAATTCTGATGCTTTCAGAGGCCAATTGAAGTAACAAGCCGTCACAAAATATGCCATTACAATTTTTCTACGGGGGTGACATTCAATTTGTTTAACAGACACATGATCATTATTACCTTGCAATAACCTTTCACTATATTAACTATGCTTCCAAATCTGCCAAGTGCTGTCTTTTTATGAATATTATCTTGCTGAATAAACCATGCGTATCCTAGACTTGTGTGTGCTACAGAGCTTACTTTCAGCAATGGTTCAAAATTCCATGCTAATTCCCATACCAGGGTCATTTATGCAATGACAACTTCCAGGTAGGCTGACAAAAACAAGTCACCCCTTTGTCATGCTATTGCTGACAGATGACAATTTCTTCCAATCAGCATTTTTGTTTTGATTAGACTTCTTCACTCTTTGAGTTGTTCGAGCTCCAAAGGCATATGGTGATGTTTTTTTCTACCCCGTGACAATTTAGACATTGTTTGATAATTGTCACAGAGCCAATAACGAGAGAGACACTCACAGATGACAATGAGGATCATGCAGAAGAGCTGGATTCCTGAGCCCAGAAGAGAACTGAGGATCATGGGATACTGGGGGGGCCTAAAGACATCACCGTGGACATTCTTCCATCCCGACTCCTCCATGGTATCCTCCTGGTTAGGGAGGTGAGAAACGTGATAAAGTGACAAAAACATCTGATGAACACCATGAACTCAACTGAGCAATATTGAGATTATTGATTCATCAGATAAAAAATACTCTTTACAAATAGTAACTATCTGCAGAGAGAAGAGAGCAAAACTGTTGTTCTTATAGTGCATTTCAGCCCCCCTTCTAGGTGGTGTGTAGTGTTCTTTTTGGGGGGGGGGGGCTCACAGATCTGGCCCTTGGTACAATGGCGCTAAGACTGTGGTGCTTATTCCATTCTCTAGAGAGAGCCCAGCAATGTGCTCCTAAAGGCTGTAAATCAATTCACAATGAACATTTGTTCTGTTGCTGCTGTGGCTCAAATCATGACATTCATAGGCATCAATTTACAGCCTGACCCAAGTGTGTATTTACATACGATGTCATCCTCTCTGTTGTAGTTTGCGATGTCCTTCCTCAAGGTTCTGATAATGATCATACTCAGAATACCTGAAAGGGGGAGAAAGAAAGAAGAAAAAAGATGGCAGGTAGTAGATTAAATGTAAGCTGTATGACGAGTGCAGGGACAGTTTAGAACCTGCATGTTAGAGATGGGCTGTTAGCTTTGCAGAGGGTAAGGTCCTCCTCAAATATTGAGCTTTCATTTGGTAGTCACGTTGCCAAAGAGGAAGTGATGGCATGAGTGCTGCAGCCATGACAGACATCAGCACCTGCACTCTACCTGAATGTCTGTGTCCGTCTAATATGAAGAAATAAAAATGCTCTTATTTTCAAAATGATCCCACCTTATTGCTGGTGGACGAGCGTTCACCCGTTGACCAAACTAAATGATTAAAAAGTTAAATCTTAGTCAATTAAATCATAATCATTTTTTTGTGTCACACTGACTCAATGGGCCTGAAAGAAATGTAGACACTTAATGTGTTGATAGGACAGTTGAGTAGAAAATGATGGAAAAACTGGACATACCCGACAGGAAGAAGACAACCACCACAGAGTTGACAATGGAGAACCAGTGAATCTGTACATCACTCATGGTCAGGTAAGTGTCCCATCTAGACGCCCACTTCACCTCGCTCTCCTGCACACAGGAAACAAGAGACGCAGCACAAGGCAAAAGTTATTTTGTCAAACTCCTTTAGCTCTACTACAAATGTTCCTGTCCTTTCAGTCCTTTATTCATTGGGTGGATTCAGTGATGCAGTCACTCACCTCCCAGTGGACAGAGTAGGTGAAGAGAACCTCGTTCTCCTTTGTTGGGTCGATCTCCTGGGGGGCGGAGCCACTCGCCTCCGGCAAGGTGCAAGTATGGTCTGCTTCCACCGCTTTCAGATCTGAGGTTACATAAATACATAGCACGTTTTATGATAAGGTTGCAATAATGTGTTAACTTTACGGGCCACTTTGGGGGAAATGGTCATGTCTTCCTCTTAGCGAGTTTTAGATCACCACTGGGTAGAGTGGACACTTACCCTCTGCTTTTACACTTTGAGGTACAACCTCAAAGCGTACGACCCTGTAGTCATGAGTTTCCTCCTCCTCCAGCTTCTCCTTGTGGAAGTAGAGGATGAAGGACAGGTGGTTGTGCAGGTAAAACTGCAGAAAAGAGACACGGACCAGACATAAGTTGGACACGCCAAACATAATTTCGCCTCTGTATCGTTTGTGGGGGGAAGTGAATCTGATTTGGGCACAAACAGGGTTGAGTCTAAGAATTTTATTAACCCCTTCACACAACCACCCACATCCTGATGACTTGTGAGCATTTTGCTCACACAAGAATGTTATTAAAACACCTACCTTGTTGCTGTCAACAAAGCCCAGTCGGTAGCCATGTTCAAACTGGACATCTTTCACCACATCCTTCTTCTGTTCCTCCTCACCTCCTGCCTCTCTGTTGGGATAAAACTCCAACCTGGTGGCGACTGGCAGGTTATCTGCAATTCTGAACAAAAACACAGAGCTGTTAGGTTAGTTTCCAAAATGAGCACATAAGGTATGGTATTCTACATAAGTAAGAGGAGGATCAAAGATTAAGATGCTAAAAACACATGCTCACAGGTGAACGTAGTACTCCTCCTGAATCCGCTCAGCAACCAGCTTACTCTCCGCTACGCTGAGGGTTTTCTTACTGCACATCATCTCACACTTCTTGTCTTTGTTCATGTCCACACTGTAAAGGGTGTTCACGATGCGGTCCCCACGCAACACCTCACCTGAGGGGGAGAAAAATACGAGAGAAAATACATATGAAAAGACACTTCAGAACAGACTGATCTTCATGACAACACACATTTGGTTATGAGCAACAGTTCAAAGTCACTTGACATTGGAAAAGGTCAGTTGAGGTGAGAAGGAGCGATTCCAACAGCTGCTGCACTCGTACATCTTTTCTACTCTCATGGGTGTTTGACTTTTACTCCAACTTGACAACCGAGATGAGCTCTCATGTTTAATTATTAATGTAGAATTTCTATGTATATAATGGTTATATATATGAATGTATAAAGATTTGAGTGTAATTAAATGAGATTGAAATATTGATGTCAATTAGCACTCGAAGGCTTGCATACGCATAATGCCGAATAATAAATGTATTGAAAAACATTTCCTGATCAATGTTCACATAAATCTGCAGCAATTCACTCACCCAGGTTCTCTCCTTTGTAGAAAACCGTCTCTGGCTTACAGTAAGGGAGGGAGTAATATTCATACGGAAGCTGGGTGCGGGAACTAGTCAGCTTCACTGCCTGAAAAACAAATCATATGACTGACTGACTGGGTCAAAGATATTGCAGTGAAATACAATACTACTATCAAAACAGCTTGTTCTGGATGTCACCGTGAACTAAAATCCCCTGCCTGTACACCCGAAACAATCACTGTCCACATCCCCGTCACAGACGAGCCTTGCATAATAACCAGATGTTATGCGTGACTATATATGTTTTCAATGCAGCTGTCCGTCATATATGCACAGAAATGAATGATGGCAGCTCTAGGTGGCTTTTAATCTCTACTGGATTGTTAAAGCTCCAAACCGATGCCAACACATGCCGATAGTTGCCCAGAGGGCAAAAATCCATACTGGTAAACACTTTTGAAACAAAGTGTTATTGTATCAAAACAAACATAAAATGGGCTTAAATTTTACCCATGGCTGTCCGTCCCAAGGGGATTCAGGTGAGCACTCTTTACTTCAAGAATGCAAAGCGAAAAGCCGGGCATACATCGCTGATTTTCCAGGGAGTGTCCTGTCAAACTGGCTTCTGTTTCATCAAACAGTATTTCTGTCTCGTCTTTTCACTGTTTCTGCTGCTGTCAAAGTCTGGTCTGACCAGAAATCCTCCTATATCTCATCTCTGGCTCTTATCTATGGTTCAGAATTGTGTCGCTAATTGGTAAGTCATGGTAGTTCTTCAGCCGAGTTGTGATTTATAACTCTGAAATGTCATTCTTCAGGTACATGTTGGATCACATATTTTCAAAACAGCTCACATTAAATATCATGTACAGTAAACTGTATAGGTGTAAACCAGTGGAATGGTAAACAAGAACTCAAAATGCATCAATTCACTTCTTTATCAGGGAAAAAAATGTGACCTCATCTCTGTCGGAGGGGTTAGACAAACGAACCTTGTTACAGGAGGTACAGGAAGTGACCTATAAACAGCAGAATCACAATGTTCCCACAAATCTGTGAAAAGGTCAATCAAATCAATCTTAATCATACCTTAATATCTACTGTCTCGCCCTCACGGAAATTCCTGGGAGCGACTCCAGGAACATAGAAGGGCCGCACCACAGGCAACAAGGACAGCAGCAGCAAGGCCCACCACGTCTCCTGCAAATAAAGACATACACTTAATAGCAAGCATTCATTATGAGATTCATCTGACAATGAGTGAAAGACAAAATGATTTCCAAAAAATAAAAATAATTCAGATGGTGATTCAATAATTGTCAAAAATATAAAAAAATGATTCAGAGAATGATTTAATAATAACCAAGACAGTACAATTAGAGGCAGTGGAGGCCAAGCAGAGCCTCAGGAAAAAGAAAAGATGGACAAAATCTCTGCACTTACAGCAGTGTGTGAAATGGCTTCAGGCAGACTAAACCTGAAACTACAGTCTGACAATCACCTGTCACGTGTTCATCAAATCTATTGCTAACAAAAAAATCGAATGGAGGATCTGACGAATAAGGATCTGATGTCAATAATGCAAAAACACGAAAGGTAAAAGAAAGTACATGTGTCTGTCGATGTGAAGGTGAATGAGTTTCATTTGTTGATTTCATATTAACCTGTTGAAGCAATGCTCATATCCTGAAGTGTAACCGTTACTGTTACGTAACTTTACCTAACTGGGAACATCAGTTGTAACAGCACGACACAAATACTACTCATACAGACTATCATTTAACTTTAATAATATTGTTCACACATAATTTCTAGACAACTACTATTACTGTGCAGTCTGTCATGCATGATTTCACCCCATTGGACAGTAACTTTTCCAAATGTTTGCTTGTGCAGCAGCATCTGTTATCTATATTCTGTGACGGTGCTGAGGTGGGTATAAATTCAGTCTTTATCTGGTGTGTTTACAAATTTGTGATCAACAAATTCCTCATTGTAAAACCTTTCATCTAAACCGTATTATACTTCATCAGTCACAGGATTCGTACTTCTCCAGATAACATATTAATCCAGCTGCTCCAAAGGCAATATACAAAAAAGTTACATTTCAAGTGGGTTCCAATTTTATCCAAAGGAATAATTAAAGTTTCATTTGTTTTGTATAATGGTTTTTCTATTGTCCATGAATGGGTGGAGGCAGTATTCAAATCAATACATCTATCAGTCTACACTATATCGTGATGGAGATGTCACAGACAAAATGCTCGGTCAACATTGTCTCAATCGTCGCGGTAAATCTGCTGTAAGCAGATCATAATGCGTCTCAGTGAGCTAAACGGCCGGTGGACACGAAGGTGGACAGACTTTTCCCAAGGCTGAGTTGGGAGACACTTCAGTGGGTTTCATAATAGCAGCTCACTGACAGAGATCATCAGACGCACACACCCATGTTTGACGAGAGGACTGACGTTCTCGTCCATCTGCGTTAGTAAACCAACAGCGGCGAGAATCATTCAACCAGTGCCAGAGAGATTTGTGTTCTCCTGAGACTATGCCAAAGATAAAGCAGCAGCACAACATTTAAATCCCGCAGAAACTTTGAAAGACTCGGCATAGATTTGATTTCTACTTCCATTCATTTGTATGTGGATTATAAAATAAATATGATGGTGTTTGATATCCTGAAATGAATGAGTTTCTTTACATTACCCTTGAATTAGCCCCATGCATTTCAGGCTCAGGGACAGATCCTCTTTACAGAGGACACAATGTTGGGCTGTGAACTCGGATGAGGTTTTGAAAACGCAATTTACCATTTCGAGGTTTGACGTTTGCTCAATAGAATGTTTCGTGGTAAAACTCCAGATTGTGGGCCTGTGGTTTAACACTACGAAACTTCATTGGGGACATGTATTATGAGCAATACACGTATGGAATTAGCACTAAGAGAAGTTAGCGTGTCAGGCTTGTGACTGATACAACCACTAACAAAACAATCTATGATCACAGGACAATTACACAGGAAGTCCTCCTATTATGTTTGTGTTGTGAAGCTGTTTGATGACTGTCATCTTGACACATTTCACCACTTTCTGCCGACAACACCACACCGATGCTGCCTGCTTCACATGCTAACAGAAAACCTCTCGCCAAAGTTTGGTGGGCAGATGTAACCTGGCTGGACGTTGAATGACATCCTGAACAATGAGTATTAACTCATCTATGCTCCGGAGCACTATACGGGAGGGAATGTTTCTTTCACCCACTGAATAATTCCAGCACAGTGGAAATGAGCCTGGGTAACGTTAGCTAACTTGGCTAACTCCAACAAGCACTTAGCCAGATCGACAAGATTCAAACAGCAGCGAACTCTCGTAACAACACGACCCGTTGATATTTGACCGAGTACACAACGTAGTGACCTACTTTGATACAAACACATAGATATGTCTGAGTTGTCATGGTAAAAGAGCAGCACAAATGAGTAGTATGAGGAAGCAATGTTCGCCTTTACTCACCATAGCCGCGGCCGCCATTTTGAATACGTGTCATTGGTGACGTCGCGGAAGGAATTGGTTGTCGATTCACATTGTACTGATAGGGACAGTACAATCCTATGCCTCTTTTCAGTTCACATAGTTTTGCCTGTTTTAATATTATATTTTCCAAATGATTATGAATGTCTTATGCTTAGGCCAATCATGTCAATGTCCATTTGCAGTGATGGAATATTAAATAGTACTACTAATGTTGCTTGTGTGTATAATTATCCAAATGTGTTGACACAAGGCGCAGGCTCTCTGTGGGGGCTGCCATGTTGCGCCTTTATCTTTTACAATGGCCCAGAATGGACAAACTTCACAACTCTTGTGTAC
>JAFBJT010108353.1:0-23621 GCA_016785325.1 Chascanopsetta lugubris
GGTGATGGGTAGAGGGGGGATCTTGTTCAAGGAACGGACGCAATTCTCAAATTGTATTGAAGTTCTGACGGCACATCCACCCCAGGTTCCACTGCTTGTCTCACAGCCTTTTTGATCTTTGAATGTGACAAACACATGTGCCACCAGTGTCTGATTTGGACCATTCACAGCTTTCACTATTGATGACAGAGATGTAGATGCTTGCAACAAGGAGAATGAAAATTAGCTTAATGGACACAGGGATAAGACACATTTGAAAGAGCATATCATGTTTTTTCATCCCTTTAATGAATATTTTGCTTCGCTTTATGATGGGAAGGCTGGACGTTGCCCATTGGTTTAAAATAAAGATTGGTCTCGTACCAGTGCCTATAGAAAAATAACAACAAGCAACATGCGAAACATATTTCAACGGCAGTATACTGCCACCAACACGTATAGCTGTAATGTTTACAGTCAGTGTTGATTCCAAACCCATTCAAAACCATATTCTATCAAGAATAGGACGACGAATAGGACTTCCTACCTTAAAGGTGCAGTGCGTAATATTTGGGGACATCTATTGGTGAAGTTACATGTTGTATCCATCACGTCACCCTTCCATTTCGAGCATGCAGGAGAACCTGTGGTAGCCCTCAGTTGCCAATAAAGCTCAGAGGAAGTTTAGTATGTCCGCTCAGGGCTACTGTAAAAACATGGTGGCCCCATAGAGGGGACCCACTCCTGATGTAAATATGCATTAAAGGGCTCATTCTGATGTAATGTGAAAAGAATGTCATACATTCAGGTGATTATACATTCTTAAAATGTCTGTAATGTAATTTGTATCTACAGATAGGAGTGACAAAAAATGTTACACACTGGACCTTTGATTAACTTATTTCACGAACCACACCTTCAAATTAATATCTTGAGTCTGTAGTACATTGTGCGACTTTCAGTCATAACCTTTCACCTCACACTGGCTGATGCTACACAGCCAAGAGATATTTAGTATGTCCACTTTTACTACTGTGATCACATGGCAGCCCCCAAAAGAGAGGACCCACTCCTCATGTAATGGGATACATTAGAAATAGAAATAAAGCACTTGGGTGATTATAAATTCATGAAAATGACAGCATGTTATTGTTGTGTGATATTTTTAGAAGTAACAAAAATGATCAAAATCATACACTCTGCCTGCACCTTTGAAAACATGGTGGGTACATTGTGCTGCGATATAGGAGATATTTCTGTATCGGACCATCTCTATTAAGAAGGGAGGATTTTAACCGAACCATAAATCTGCAGGAAAATAATTAGTGGGTAAATTGCTGCCTTAGACGAGAGCAGCAGCCTCACGACAATAGATCAATTCCGTCTTATGAGTTTCCACTGCCCGTCCATTTCTACTTTTCTGTCACTGTAATCCGTGCTGTTTCGCTGGCATGGGTCTATAGAAGGGTGAAAGGCCTCTGCGAGCACGTCACAGAGAGATGGAGAGGGAGAGGACATTCAGATGGCTGCCTGTCCATAGCAATTACATTAACCGAGACTGTGTGTCTGTTTTGGCTGTTAGCGTGCGCCCAGGCTGTTGTGTCCCTCTCCACTGTCTTTAACAACCGATCGACTCTCCCCTGAGAGCCACTTAGTCTGTCCTCCATCCAGCCTCTTGAGTTACAGCTCAGCCACACACACACACACACTCACACACACGTGCGCCCGCACACACACACACAAACATCAGTGGAGGCACAGTCTAGGCACACAAACACATTGACACTGCCAAGAAACATGGAAATATCCAAAAAATATGACACATTTAAAGGTGCAGTCGTAAGATTTTTGGTGACATCTAGAGGTGAAGTGGCATGTTGTATGCATCAGCTCACCCTCACCCCTCTGAACCTGTAGGAGAAGCTATGGTAGACGTCAGTTGGTGTTCAAACTCAAAAGATGTTTAGTGCATCCACTTTTACTACTGCAAAGACATGGCAGCCCCCATAAAGCGGACCCTGTCTTCATGTAAATATACATTCATGGCCTCATTTAAGGGTAAAGGAAAAAATATATATTTCGGTGATTATGAATTCATGAAAATGTCAGTATGTTTTGTATTTCTTTTAGAAGTGACAAAAGAGCGCAAAATCGTACACACTGCACCTTTAAAGGGAGTTTTCCTAATAATCACAACTGACCTTTTTTGTAATACAATTGTCGTCTTCCTCACTCAGCTGTTACCAATAGTCAGGCAGATCACATTCAAGGATGGAGCTTTCATGAAGTACCAATGGAAGTGGGCTGGGATGTGTCGGTTGCGTTTTCTTCGTGTGTAAGAGTTGGCGACATCTAAAGGTGAAGTTTCATGTCGTATCCATCACTTCACCCTGAGCCTTCTGAGCGTGCAGGAGAACCTATAGTTGTTTATTACGTCCACCCTGGGCTACATGGCAGCCCCTGTAGAAGTGACAGAAATGACCAAAATCTTACACGCTGCCCCTTTAAAGTGTTACCTCCTCTTGCTTGCTGTTCTAGATGAATACATTACTATTGCTCTGGCATTATAAGGATTTTAATGGATATCTAAAAGTTGACAAGAAACTAGGATAAAGGGCTAGAGAATGTTTATTGTTTGTCCCTAAATGACCTCACGATTCCCAAAGTGTCCACAATGGAGGTCATCAGGAAGCCCAAGTTTTTGTGGTATTCTTAATGAGACTGTTGTCTCCCGTAAAAACAAACAAACAAAACAAAAAAACACGGTCTGGCATGGCATGTTTTCTGTGACATTTCCACCAGAGAACATCCGCTGTCGCCTCATCGCCGCCGGCCACAGGGACCTTTGAGTTTAATGGATGCAGTTCCTCCTTTACTGGGTGCTTTTTCAACCAATCAGAGGCATGGGCCCAAAGTATAAACTTTATACCTCCCACAGTCAGTGTGCCCACAACAGTGAGTCATAAAGCTAAAACGTGTTGTATATTCCCTTCGGAACCCGGCAACAGCCGTTTAACAGTGTCACATAAAGTATGACTGTGCGGTGTATCCCCCCTTCACCAATTATACACACCATAATACAGAGTGAAGTGTGCCCAGAGAACACAGTGCGGCCCCTCAGCGCTGTGAGTATCAGTCAACATGGCAGGTGTTGGTTAAGAGCCGTAATGGCTGCCATTAGACTATATGTCCCTGCTTCACATGCATCACTCGAGCGCAGTGCGAGTAAGAGAACAGGAAAAGTCATGTTTTTGTATTTCATGACAAACTGAGCATGAGACATTCATACAGCGCTGGCACACCAGAGCGTTAGATCCAGCCCTTTGGGATTTACATTTTTGTTTATTATCAAAGGTGAAGTGTCTAAGATTTGGTGACATCTAGTGGTGAAGTTGCATGTTGTATCCATCACCTCACCCTTCTGAGCATCCAGGAGAACCCATGGTAGACTTCAGTTATTAAAATGATGTTTAATACGTCCTCTCTGGGCTTCTGTAAAAACATGGTGGCCCCCGTAGAGAGGACACACTCTTCATGTAAATATACATTAATGGGCTCATTTAAGGGTAATAGAGAAAATGCAAAACAACCATGTGAATATAATAATAATAAAATAATAATTTCAGTATGTAATTGTTCTGTAATGATTTTGGAAGTGGCAAAAAATATTGAAATCTTACACGCTGCACCTTTAAAGAGCATTTTGCTTAGATTCACAACTGTACCTGGGACACATTTGAAGTTGTTTTTTTTGCTGATAGCTCATTATGATATGATTTCACTGGTCCAGCCCTCTTGAGATCAAAGTTGGCCCCTATGAGGTCTAAAATGAGTTTGACACCCCTGGTTTCCCTGAAGAGTCAGGTGCTGTATCTGTATTATGCAGCAGTGGGGGGGGGGGGGGAAACCCAAACCTTTCCCTGAAGAGTCAGGTGCTGTATCTGTATTATGCAGCAGTGGGGGGGGGGGGGTAAACTCAATCGCTCTTCCTCGTCACAAAAGGCGACCTTGGATGGAAATTTGCATATCTTTAGCCCTGACACCCTCATTAGAGAGAAGTCAGCGTTGTGTGTTATTATCTTCCCTCTTGTGTCACACGGCCATGCAGGGTAGTCCAGTAAAGGGCAGTGCCCACACATTTGACCAGCGACGCTCACTCAGAGCAACGACACTAGAGGGTCGGTCAGTCATACAATATAGCAGCAACACAGCAGCGAGTCCCTTTGAAGGTGCAGTGCGCGAGATTTCAGTCACTTCTGCCTTAAATGAGCCCATTAATGTTTATTTGCATGAGGAGGGGGGTCCTCTCTATGGGGGGGCGGCCATGTTTTTACAGAAGTAAAAGTGGACATACTAGACACCTTTTGCATTTCACAACTGACAACTGAGGTCTACCATTGTCCTGCATCCTCAGAGGGGCGATGGTGAGGTGATGAATACAACACGCAACTTCACCTCTAGTGGCCAGCGAATCTTACACACTGCACCATTAAGCAGACGAAGCTTTAGTTGCTGCTGTGTCATGCTGTGCGCACACAGCTATATGACCGGGAACATACATGCACATCCACACACAAGGTTGTGTGTTATGAAGTTGATATTAGAGAGAAGGGAGCGATGAGTGGGAAGTGTATGACCTTCATCACTCACGGGCTCCTCCTCCTCCTCCAGCCCCGTCTCCCTCTGTTCTGCCAGCTGTGAAGCGAAAGGAGCCCTTTTGTGTGAACCCTCTAATTAGGGAAAGACCTTGATGTGCGGATTTCATCCATTGTTCCTCTTCATTTTGGTGGGAAAATATTTCATCGATTTTCCAGCAGCGATCGAAGGCGGGCGGAGCCGAGAGGGGCTCTGTGTGGGATTAGGCTCGGCGGGGGGTTTCTGGGACGGGGCGGGGAGCTCGTGAGACGCAGCGCCCGTCTGTATATGTTTGTGTTTGTGTGTGTGAGCGAGTGAAGAGGGGGATGATGGAACTTCATACCCGTTTCACCTTGTGCGAGAAGCAATTACGGCCGTGATCCTCCAGCCGTCATAACTGGCCTCCACCCGGTGTTGCCAGGTTGGGCTGGTTTCCGACACATTTGGGCTTCTTTTGAACATGTTTGGCTCGGAAAAATAGCATTGGGCAGGTTGATAAAAATTTGGGCTGCTCATCACCAGATTTGGCGGATTTTTAGAAAATATTCCGGAGAAAATATTAACAAAATAATTGCTATTATATTGCAAATATGTTACTGTGAGAGCGGGAGAGCGCGAGGTTGTTATCTTTGTGGGAAGCCTTTTTGTGTTACCTTTTTTCTTTGGCTATTTAGTGCAGTTGTGGGGCTTTGTGCCCGTATCATGTGTTTCTTATGATGCATGTCATTGTGTTATGCTTCTAACATGAGTTTCTAGAGAGGTTGATTGTGAGGTCGGATCTGGCAACCCTGCCTCCACCTCCGGCGCCGATTGTTCCACTTGTTCGTGCACAGATCGTCTTTTCCTCACGTATGGTCGTGATGAACCTTGCTCATTTACAAACATCTGGATTTGGCAAGAATTTTTGTTTACATTCTCTGGAGCGCCACGGCGATGAAAGATGGCTGCGTTTCCATAATCAAACAAAATCAAGTACCTGTCAGATGTTTTATTTGGAACCGTTTCGGATACTAAACCTGCAGTCGGACGCCGGCCGGTTGTCGAGCCCCCCACCCCCCCGGGGAGTGT
The DNA here is from genome assembly GCA_016785325.1 of Chascanopsetta lugubris. Taxonomy (NCBI): domain Eukaryota; kingdom Metazoa; phylum Chordata; class Actinopteri; order Pleuronectiformes; family Bothidae; genus Chascanopsetta; species Chascanopsetta lugubris. Next base: position 5,683 of record JAFBJT010108353.1, read on the forward strand.
GTTCAGCAATCACCCATTTCTGTCTCTCCCTCCTGTCACTCCACACTGTCTCTAAATTACGCCTTACCCCTGCAGGTGCCAAAGTCTGGCTGAAATGATTATTCCTACCACACAGAAGATTGCTTTTGGTAATTATATGTATCATAATTAAATTTGATGAACTCCTCCGAGACGTTAAATCTCATTTGACCCAGGTGCTGGATTTCTCCTGCGAAACACAAACCCAGAAATGTTCCACCACTCTGCTAAGAGAGACATACACTGTGAAACTAGCAGCTGACGTCTTGATTAAGCAAAGCTGCATTTCCACATTTAGCAAATTCAGTGAGGTCCATCAATAACTTAATTACCCAACAAGTGAAATGCAAATTCTTCGTCATTACGGCGGAGTGAGTGAGCCGAGCAGGATTAGCTGTGTTGTTCCACAAAGGCCAAATTTAGCTTTTGAAGGGAAGCTGCATGAGCAGAGCACACACACACACACACACACACACACACACACACACACACACACACACACAAACACACACACGCACGGCCACATGGGGAGATATCGATGGAGGCAGATACACAATTTACTCATTTAGTCTTTTTAATGCCTTTAAATCTGTTTCCTGAGGAGCCGATCTGTGCACACAAGAGCAGGCTTCAGATATTTGCACCTCTTATTTCCTCTGCCTGCTCTTCTCTCTGTGAAAACCATGTTTGACCTTGTCCTCATGTTCGTCATGCATTCGAGCCGGGGCGTCAAACTTTTTTTTTAGTTCAGGGGCCACTTTTGAGCCCCATGTGAGCTCAAGTGGGCCGGACCAGTAACATCATGGCATAGTCACCTATAAGCAACTCCAAATTGTTGCATATGTAGAGTATATTATAATAATGATAACGTTGCAGTTCATGTCTTCAATGTCTGCAAAGCTGTCCCGTGGGCTGCCTTAGACCTTCTGGCGGGCCGCTTTTGGCCCGCGGGCCACATGTTTGACACCTGTGCATTAAGAGACACAACATGGCTCAGGTCCTTTGGTAACACATGCTCAAAATGTGCGTTATTCCTCAAACATGCCTCAGACATATACCAAATATCAGCACTCTGTTTGCCGTATGCAGAGCTCCTCTCCCTCCCTCAAAGACGAGCTGGTCCAGTTTCCTATTATGAGCCAAGCTGATGCAGGAAGTGTCCAACCTATTGACCAATCAGGTTCCGGTTGTCATAGTGATGTTATGTCATCTTCAACCACTTATCTAGTAATCAGGGTCACAGGGTATTTCACACAATGGGCCATTGGGGGTATCAGTGTCAGGGCCAGTGACACTGCGGCAGGGTCCGAGTGGGAGTCAAACCAGTGACCTTTGCCTTTGAGGCAACTGCTCTAACCGCTGAGCCACTGCCATCCCACAGTGATGTCAGGTTGAATAGAAAATCAAATGCAGATGATGTTCCAAAAAATAAATAAATAAATACATTTAACAAAGCCTGTGTTGCCTGTGATAAAGAGCGACCCCTCTGGCCAACATTTCAATAGAACCCCCACCTACGTGCACAGAACAACCACTCGACCCACTAAAGCATAGAAATAAATCTCCTTTAGTCACCAGTAAAACTATGCAGATTAGGGAATAACACCTCCACCACCTCCACAGAGCTTGAGCACAGTTTACAGAGGCCCTGCAGCCAGATTAGATTCAGGCCTCCGATAATCTCACTGAAGGAATCACTGAAGATTGACGGTGTATTTTCTCAGTGGTTTGCAAAATAAATATTTATAGCACACGCACACACACACACACACACACACACACACACACACACACACACACACACACACACACACACACACACACACACACACACACACACACACACACACACACACACACACACACACTTTACACAGCTTTAGGACAAACATTTGAGAGATTCCTGCCGGAGTTCCTCACCCTCCCTCTGCCAGGACTCTCCCTCCCTCTCTCTGTGCCATCACCGTCGTGCCCTGGCTGTATGGGTTCATTATTTCCTCCCCTCTATTCTCTCCCAGTTTCCCTCTCACACACTCTGATCTGTATTGCGGTTTCCTCGTGTGCCTCTGCAGGAGCCTCCCTGCTGTGCACCAATCCCTCCCTCACAGGTGATTGCTCAGGGAATATTGATTAAGGTTGAAGATTGGCTGCTGAGAAGTCACTTTTCAAACTTCCTGCCACTTCAATGTGAAATGAATAGAGCAGACATGAAGTGTACTTTCCAGAGAACACTCCCAGCGCCCGTCTGTCGCTCTCTGTCGGTCTGTCTGTCTGTCTTTCACACGCACTCGATCTCACACACGAATCGGCTGTGCATCATTGTCAGGAGGGGCCGTGTCTTCCTCCTCCTCCTCTAACGGCTCTGATTAAAGGGACAAACAGGTCCAATTAAGGCAGAAGTGTAGGAGGAGGAAAGAGCGGCACCATGTCAATGGTCATTATGTCGGCTTTACTAAGAGCAATTAAAACATCCTCCTGACCTTCAGCCGTCTCCAGAGCAATCGCACATCTCTTGTTAAACATGTGTGATAGCATGTGAGGGGGTTTGTGTTGAACATTTCCTCACACAGACCACAACAGCCGTTGAATCTTTCCATATCCACTTTGTCAGTAATTGAAAAATAAAATAAAATAAACAAATAACAGTTTGTTTTCTGTAATGTCAAAAATCTAGTTTGAACAGAAAAGAGAAAATGTCCCTTTCATATTTTTAATCCGAGCATGAAAAAGAAAAATCTTAATTATAAATATAAAGCGGTTTTCTGTCTCTTGTAAGGATAAATAAATGATTAAATTATTAAATAGATTTAATACATTTTCTGTTTTGGCTGATAATTCAACATCGGGGAAATAATAAATTACACATGGAACCAAGGACTTTATCCTTTATTTCATATACTGTATATTTTTGTTGCTAACAACCAGAGCATGTGAACAGAGCGGAGAGGTGAGCATAATAAACGTAAATACTGTTGTGATACATTTGACTCAACCATGAGGTTTACACTTCTTACAATATTTAGCTTTTTTTTAAAATTCTGTGGAATACTCTGGAAACTAGTTTATAATCAATTCTAAATAGTTTTGATTTGTGTTTCCTGCCAACTTTGTACATAAGGCTACCATGGCTACTGAGAGGAAGTCAAAGATAAATCAAAGCTTCAATTGTTGTCGTCTTACAGAATGAATTGCACATTAATGAATAAATGAATTGCATTAAACTGCAGGTTCTTAACATTGCAGAATTTAAAGTGAAGTCGAATCAATTGAATCCTCTGTCGCTGAAACACGCTTGAAGAGTTATGATCAACTTCTCCCTAAGTTCTTGTTCACAGGTGTGTTGTCATGTATTGATTGACGGCTCAGGCTGAAAACAGAAAACAAATGATTTAGGAAGCAGCTGCATTAAACCAGGACAGTTTCACACCAGGTGAAAATCCACTGTTGAGTTACCTGATCTCAACCCTGGGAGGAATGAATCAATTTGATGAGCTTGTTTGACTTCAGGAAGCAGGGATGACACTTTGGACCGGTGAGGGCAGTGAAATGCTGCTTTTCAGCCTGCTGTTAATTTACTTTTCATTCAGGTTCCCACATATTCATCAACAGCATGTCAGAGTTTTATATGAGAGCCACTCTGACAGCACCCATTCATCATAACCTTCATCATTAACTCCCTCTAAATGCTCAGAATGTTGTTTTCCTTTACCCCGTATCAATCCCTATACAAGGCTCTGTATTTGACCATCATGTTTTACAGAAGCCTTAAGTGTCAAACATAAGGCTCACGGGCCAAAACTGGCCCATCAAAGGGTCCGGTCTGGCCCACGAGATGACTTTACAATTTCTCAATTGCTCATAATGTCTTGGGGAAAAAAGAGAATTCATTAAATTGATCATTTCAGAATGTACTTGAACTTTTTGAGATCAAAATTAGGGCGTATGTGGCCCCTGAATTCAAATGAGTTTGACACCCCAGCTCTAATCAGACACAGTACATATCTATAGGTGAATTCTGCAGCTCGATGCAACTTAAAATATTACCAAATCCCACTTACTGTCCCTTTCAAATGACAGATTATGGCTTCTTGATTCTTGTTTGCTCCCACTTCCCTCACTGGCTCAGTCCCCACAGAGCTGAGCCGAGTCTCTCCGCTAACACCAAGCTGGATATTATCAATCAATTAGAAACTAATAAACAGTTATGGAGGTAACGCTGTGAGTTGGATACATCCCCATATCTTTGGATTCACCTCATTAACCACATCATTACTGTGCAGCACACTTTCCTGTGTCTGAAGTAGGCTTCTCCCAAAGCAAACATCATTTACGGGGTGGCTGAAACCGCGAGTGTGTGCTTGAGGCCCAGATAAGAGTTTTGATGGAAGGATAATTTCCTCCAGTTTGTCAAAATATTGTCACTTTCAGCGTGTAATCCCAGTGAAGGCTCATTTATTAGCGGTTTGAGCACGTGCCTCCATGCTGCCAGCCAGAGCGGCGCTAACCAAACACGCTTTCCTCTGCAGCCGCTCTGAACCTGAGCACTGGCAGCAGCCTTACCAGATAATAACCAGTCCACTGTCTTTGCTTTCCATGACTCGTCATGAATGAAAACACAATCATCACCCATGGAGTCACACACACACACACACACACACAGACTTGTTTTCCAAGGCCTTTATTGAGTGCATTTTTAGTACAATAATTCTCCGAAAGTTACAGCTTACAAACTCTTGACACATGTCACAATTTACAAGTGGTCGCTATACAGAAACCAAAAAACGGGAAAAAAAACTAAGGAAACACATTTAAACAATGTACCGGTGCACACATACAGTATGTACACACTAATGTGCCTCCTGCTACACACACACACACACTCTCTCTCTCTCACACACACACACACACACAGAAATAAACAAACTATGACGTGAGCTGTCACAGAGTTGTGTACCATGGAGGGAGGTCGTGACAGGTTTTTCTTGGAGGGTCCTTGTCTGGCATCAACAGCAGCTCTTCCAGGTGTCCAGTCTGTCTGTGTGTGTGTGTGTGTGTGTCTCTGTGTGTGTGTGTATGTGTGTGTGTGTGTGTGTGTGTGTGTGTGTGTGTCTGTGTGTGTGTGTGTGTGTGTGTGTTTGTTGTTATATATATGTGTGTACATCCCCAGTTTGGCAGTCTGAAACACAAGAGCAAAAACAGAACAGAGTAGTTGAACCCTCAGGTGTCACTTTATTTAATTGAATTAATGGGCTCATTTAAGAGGAATGGAAACAAAATAAAGCATTTAGGCGAATATAAATTCATAAAAAATGTCAGAGTGTAATTGTTTTGTAATATTGTTTGACAAAAATGACCATAATCTTACACACTGCACCTTTAATGACTCCGGAGGGTGGTACATTTGTTTCACAGTGTCCTGGTGGTCGATTGAAATATTTTTATTTTTGAATTTCAAAATTTTGCCATGAGCGAGCCCCTGTTCCAAAATGATAGCCAGGTGAAGAGACACCGTAGGTTTGCAGGGCTCCATGTATGATCATTGTCAGGGGAACACACAGCTTCTCAACTATAAACGACGACGCAGCAGAAAAAAATCCTTCACTTCGTCTTCGACAGTTACAGTGCAATGAAACACTTAACAAGCTCCATTCTAATGCTTTGAATCAGTGTTTGATGAACGGCCTCTGGGTTCGACAGACAGCTCCTCAGAGCAGGACGGCGGGTGAACCGCCCCTCCATTCATCCATTCATCACGCCGCGGTGTCATTACAGTCAGATGTTTAGACAGACAAACAGAGCAAATTGGAAAAAACAGAATCACACTGTGGCATAATGAATACGGTCTATCATCTCATTCACGGGCTCTTGGGTTGAAAAGGCAAATACATAGTATGGCCGAGTTGAATAGGCGGCTAATGCATTCAATTTGAATCCCCGGCTGCAGTGAAAAGGATTTATGCCAATCTGGAGGAGCATGTGATTATATTTTAGAATACTCCATAAATCAATAACTGGGGTAATTGAAAAGAAAAGAAAAAGCCAATTGATTTTTTTGCCCATGAGACAAATCCAGTTACTTGATTACAGTGTTTTCAATTAGCAAACGGGAGAAATGAACATTTATATAACTACAAATGTTACCATGATTCATTTCAATGACCAAACTCCCTGATATGATGAGCGCAGAATGTTGAAGAGGGCCAATACGAAAACACAGCAGAGGATTCTCTCCAGGGATATACCAAGAATGAAAGGATGAAAGTATATTTTTGGTGGTGCGAGCCTACACCAGTGTCACTGTGCTGTAAAGATGAACAGCAATGGCTGCCGCACCCCACCTTTGAGTGTATCTCCTGCTAAGTTGTGCAAAACAAAGTCCAGACCCAATTCTCTTCCCGTACTCAGAGGGTCAAATGCTTGGAACAGTCATCAAACCAACTCTACGATCGCATTTCTGCCTCCTGAAGCCACGCCCTTCTTTTTTTTTTTAACAGCTACGCTCACACTCTCAGCCTACCTCCTCGTCCGTGAGCATCGGGCTGGAAACCAGACACGGTAATAACATAATTTAGGGTTCGTCTGTGAGTGTGTCTCATCGCTCTCCCTCCCCATGGCTGATCAGATGCCTGTCACACAAAGGGGTGGGGTCCCAGCAGATGTTTAACCCCCCCCCCCCCCCCCCCCCCCCCCCCCCCCCCCCCCCCCCCCCCCCCCCCCCCCAGCAGATGTTTAACCCCCCCCCCCCCCATCCCATCCCACCCCACCCCACCCCGCCTGGGCCCACCGAAGCATGGAGCCAGCCATTGCTCTGGGCCGAGGCCTGGCCCAAACGAAGGCCGGCTCCGGCCCAGGACAGCTTGGTTGCACCCGGGATAAATGAGCTGGATGGCTGCCAGCCAGATGGAGGAGCCGGGAGAGAGGACGGGACCGGATAGACAGAGGAGGAGGAGGAGGAGGAGGAGGAGGAGGAGGAGGAGGAGGAGGATGACTTGAGGGTGCTGAGCGTACTTAATAATCTGCTAATGGGCCTGCCATCAATTTCTAATTTTGGATGTGAGGTGACTCCAACTATCGTCACTCATGTCTCCCCAAACAGGGCCAGGAGGGATTAGAGTGGGGTCACGGCTACTGCAAAGAATTGATGCAACAATAGCTCATGATAATTGTCTGTGAGCTCAGAGACTTCCTGAGAGACTCTCTCTGACATACAGCCACAGCAGCCAAAGGAGCATTCGGGTCAGTTTGCTCTCAAATGTAACATTATTTAATGAACACTTGACACCTCTTGATTTATTACACATACGAACAATGCCTCTCCAATCCAGAGACTGAAACTAGTCAGCGCATTGCGCAACTATCAACGTCCGTTCATCCATCCTTTGCGTTATCTGTTCTGAATACCCTTTGAGGTTCATAGGGGGAATCTGGAGCCAATCCCACTGAGCATTGGGCAAGAGGCGGGGTGCAAACGTGGACAGGTTGCCAGTGTGTAGCACAGGGCCAACATATAAACAAACAACCATTCACACTGGTATTCACACCTACGGTCCATTTACAATCTCCAATTATCCTAATCCTCCAAATCTGCATGTGTGAGGAGTGTGGGTGGCGGTACCCACGGAAACCCCACTACAGCACCATGATGTCGAGTCTTTTAAAGGTGTAGTGTGTAAGATCACTTCTAAAAATAAATTCCAAAACAATCACATACTGACATTTTCAAGAATTTACGATCAAGTAGAAGTCATTTTCCCCCCATAACCCGAAAAAACCCTAACCCTAAAATGAGCCCATTCATGTATATTTACATGAGAAGGGGGGTCCACTCTATGGAGGTTGCCATGTTTTTACAGAAGTAAAAGTGGATGTACGAAACCTCTATTGACTTTGAATGACAACTGAAGTCGACCATAGGTTCTCCTGCATGCTCAGGAGGGCGAGGCTGAGGTGATGGATACAATGTGCAACTTTACCTCCAGAGGTCACCAAATCGTACACACCGCACCTTTGAGTATATTGCAAAATAATTTCGTAGACTGGCTCATATTAGGGAAGGACACAAACATCAAAGAGTGGAAATGGCGCACTACCAAACTACAGTTTATCCAGGATCCACACATGCACCAACACTTCCGTGACACCGCGGCAGTTTACGCTCAACCTGTCCACCCATATGTCTGCAGCCTACAGTGGGGGTGCACGGTTTGAGCTGCAGCAGTCAATGGAGCGCAGTGACCATGTGGGCTGCTTAAGCCTGCGTGTTCATCGGGATGGCGTCGCACATCTGTCGGCCAACCTCTGCCCAGATGTTCACGCTCACCGAGTAAAGATGCGCTCTAATTTGCCGAGTCGCGATTTGCTGCCCTCCCAGACTTTTCACCAGATCTGACTGAAATAAAACACACCACAAATGGAGATGATGGGATGCTGTGTACTCACCACAGCCTGGAGCCAGCCCGCGTTCTGAGTTGCCCCTCCCTCTGGATGGTGCCGCAGGCCCCCCCCCCCCAAAAAAAACAAACAACAACAACAACAGATCCAAAAAGCAAACAGAACATAAAATCATACCTGTACAAGTAAGTGCTCACCAGCAAGAAACAGCATGTGTACACCCACATTTAACATGATCTCCGATAAATGGACATTTTGTCTAGTATTTTAACTCCTACAGCAATTTTCATATAGATCTACGATACCGATTCTTCACCCGTGATTCCGGTTACATGTCCCTCAGCTCAGAGTCCAGCCAGAATCGTCCTCGGCACCAATCAAAGTCCGTTGGGTGGACGCGAGGGGAACCGGGGCACCGCGGGAATCTACACATTGCATGTGTCTAATCATAACAATCTAGTCAACAAACAATGTCTTTGCCAAAAATGCAAGCAGAGAGTTCTGTACATACATATTCATACATCTCACCTTCAATATGAAGGTTAATTATGAAAGATATAATCATATTTAGCAAGAGATAAACATATTTATATTCTCTGAATCTGGGTGGTGGGGTGGAGGGCTGGGTAAGAAGCCCTTACGCAAGGCCTTCCACCCAGGACCCCACAGGTAGTGTCAACGTTAAAATACAAGTGGATGGCATCTTGCTATGGTGATATAAAACAAACAAACAAACAAATAGACAAACGAATGGCAGAAGACTTCACCAGTGTTCCTCAAACAAGTGAAAGTAGATGACGGTGCCTCTCTGTACATCCCTGTATTCTGCTCCCATCTCGTTACACCCACTGGTAATTGCTTTATCTGATGTCTGGCCAGGTGAAGGCATCTTTCATTGCACACATTGACGACAGTATGGATAAGAATCACAGGTCACACGTTGCTTCAAAGTGTCTCACACAGCTTTTCTAGATCCAGATAATATAGAAGTACAACAGCACTCGGTTCACGGTACAGTCAGAGGGACTCCCTGCGTTCGACGCGTTGATTGTTGTTGCCGGGAGTCGGTTTGGTTCACTATGACATGAATGTGCTGCTCCTAACCACAGCAAAGACATCTACCTTCCAGTAGAGAAACAGTATCAAGTCTGGACCCTGAACTCCCGGTGTGAATTGCATGAAAGTGGTGGTAGCTGTCAACCATGTGGTGGCGGTTTGGACCCTGGTCTCCTGTTGTCACGGTAGTGGATTTAGATTAAGACAATAGTTTCGACTCTGGCGCGTTCCGACGGATCGGGGGTCATTCGGGGGCTGCCGTTGTTGTTGTTGGCCGTCCTGCGAATGCTGCCCGTTCCGTGGTACAGCGCCCCCTGTAGTCATGCCATGGTGATGGGCGCCTGACTCATCTGCACCCGCATGGACTGGATGTTGCTGAGGATCTTCTTCTGGTGGCCGGCCAGGGTCACGCCTATTCTCAGAAGATCCCTTAAGAGAAGGAGCGTTGAAAGATTAAATATTTATTATTTGGGTTTGAAATTGGAAATTCCTGGTGTGTTTACACCCCTAAAATCACTATTTATAAAGTTTCAAAGTGAGAGCTGGAATAGATGAAAAGACACGAATCAACAAAATTAATTCTCCGTGAGCGAGGGCTTGGTTGGCACGTTGCTTTGCATTGCAAAGTGCCTGCATAAATGCCATCGAGCCCCGAGCATACGTTTTTCATAAAATATGTTAGAATGATTTTACTTTTCCTCGTAGATTTCAACACCAGGCAACATTGTTAATTAAAATAAATGGAGAGCAATACTGGCGTGGATTGGCACTATATACGAGTGCTACTAGACTTGCCTCCGCATGACCCAGCCTGTAAAGCACTCCAACATAAATATGCCTTTTTAAAGGTATTCAAAGGCTTTACATCCAAAGCTATATGTTTCATGGTATCATAATGCTGATGTGGCACAGAGTCCGTTATTTCCAGTAATAACGACTCACATTTTGAGACATTACTCATGCAGGCTTTACTTGGATGCAATCAGTCAGAGTCTTGCATTTATCGCCAAAAATACACGCACTTGACGAGGAGCCATTTTATATAAGTGTGGTTCCATCGAGTGGCGCATGGGGCCGGGGAAGTGTTCGATTGCAGACGAGCGGGTGTGTGAACTCACTCTGAGGTCATCTGGGCCACCAGCTGCAGGGAGGTAAAGCCTGAGTTGAGGAGGTTGTCTCTGTACTGGCTCATCTTTATGGCACTGAGCCAGTCCTCCACTGAGCTGAAGGTGTTGAAGTCAGGTATGGATCTGTCCAGCAGTGGCTGAGAAGGCCTGGAGCGGGGGACGAGAGAGAGGAGGAGGCGGGTGAGAGGAGATGTGGAGCGGTTGCTCTGATGCAATATTAAGCAAGGGGGATTTAAGAGGGAGGAGAGTAGCTGGAGTTATGTTGCTTGTGTGGGTGTTTGTGTGAGAGGACGCACAGAGGAGAGGGAGTGTGTACGTGTGTGTTTAGAGACGATCTAGAGATCAATACACATCATTTAGTGGAGAATAGAAAAGTTTGAAACGAGATATTCTCCCAAACTGTGAGTGAAAACCTCCGCTCCTTGACATTGAAAGTCTGCAAAAGTGCTGCATATAATTAAAGGTGCAGTGTGTACGATTTGGGTCATTTTTGTCACTTCTAAAAATATTACAAAACAATAAATCATGTAAATGTTTACATTTTTCCATCATTGTAATCAATTTTCTATCATCCTAAAATGAGCCCATCAATGTATATTTACATGAAGAGGGGCATCCTCTCTTCGGGGGCCGCCATGTTTTTAAAGTAGTAAAAGTGGACCAAATCTTTTGAGTTTAAATGACAACTAAAGTCTACCATAGGGTCTCCTGCATGCTCAGAAGGGTGAGGGTGAGGTGATGGATACAACATACTACTTCACCTCTAGATGTCACCAAATCTGAGACACTGCACCTTTAATGGATAATGGAAACGTTTGAAAAGAAATAGCCTCCTAAACAGTGACATTAAAAGTCAAATGCTGCATACAGTTAATTAAAGACATCACCTGCCATTTACCTGGCCAATCATAGGCTTCACAGTGACGGATTCTATTAAACTAGTAACGAAGACACAGCAAACTGAGTCAGATACACAAGGGACCGTGAGGAGGAGAGGAACAAAAAAGCTCCCATTTCATAAACTCACACGAGGCCACAAAGTTCACTTTACAACGTGGCACCTGCCCAAAGACCGCAGCCAAAACAAAGTGGCTTCAGGACAAGTCTGAGTGTGACCCTCTGTGGGCCGGCCAGAGCCTGAGAATGGAATTGGAAAATCTGTGGAGAAACCTGAAGCGTGCCGTCTGTCCCCCGTTCCAATCTGGCCAGGCCTGAGAGGATCTTCGAACCGAGGGGTGAAAGAAATCGTCCAAACACACGAGGTGTGGACAAGCAGGCGTGAACGTGCTCGATGCGATTGAAACAAAGAAATCTAGGACAATTGTGTCTCCACAGAATAATGAATGAACACTTACATATAAGAATGTAAATGGCTCTTTACAAATCATGTTCTTCTTATTTTGAATTGAAAAAAAAGATGTAAAACCTCAAACATATTAACATTTTTTTTTTTACATGTATGGAAATGCATAATACAATATTTGAATATATATCAAACGTGTCATGTCTTCTTATCCAGTGTTCCGGGTCATGGGGGAATTTTTACCAATATGCACGGGGCTTTTTTCGGGGTATCAGTGTCAGGGTCAGACACACTGCAGCAGAGCCCGAGTGGGATTCGAAGCAGTGACCTTAGCTTCCAAAGGCGACTGCTCTAACCACTAAGCCACCCCCTTGTATCAAATATGAGGGCAATTATTTTACAATGTGTGAAAATAGAGTTTGACACCCATCTAAAGCCAGGACTGGGGGAGGAGCTTGGTGGTAATGTGGGGATGGCCTGACTCAGTGAGGGAAAAAATAAAGAAGAAAAAAAAAAATAGGTAAAGAGAAAAATAAATCAGATTTTGTACAATCAACAGTAAAACATTCATGTATTTTTAATGAGAGGATAAAAAAGTAAAGCTGAGCACGCTGGGCCTGGACAGCATATGTAAATACTGTATATATGAGAGATAAAAGGAATGCCTATGTGTGCTTAATGTCTGCTTGAGGGTGAATGTGTGTGTGTATGTGTGTGTGTGTGTGTGTGTGTGTGTGTGTGTGTGTGTGAGCTTGGCTTGGTTACTCACACTGCGGGGATGTTGGCTACAGCTTTGAGGCTGGTGGGGCTGCGGATCATCTTGTCCAGGGTGCTGACGATGTCGGTGAAGCGGGGTCGAACGTTGCGGTCCTTCTGCCAGCAGTCGAGCATGAGCTGGTGCAGGGCGCTGGGGCAGTCCATGGGCGGGGGCAGGCGGTAGTCCTGCTCGATGGCGTTTATCACCTGAGGGAGGGAGGACGGGTCATATCAGCTACTGCACGGTCAATGATTGTTATTCCATTAGGCAGATGGTTGGTTGATGATACGCTTCATTAAAGGTGCAGTGTGTAAGATTCGGTGACCTCTACAGGTGACGTTGCATGTTGTATCCATCACCTGAGCACATAGAAAACCCCTGATAGAATTCAGTTGTCATTAAAACTCCAAAAACGATGTATTACGTCCACTTTTACTACTGTAAAAACATGGCGGCCTCCATAGAGAGGACTTCCCTGGGCTCATTTAAGGGTAATGGAGAAAAAAACAAAAACATTTTCGTGATTTTCAATCCATGAAAATGTTAGTATGTAAATGTTTGGTAATATTTTTAGTGACAAAAATGACCAAAATCTTACACACTGCACCTTTAAAGGTAAAATAATGGTCTAACTAATTAATCAACATTTTGGCAAATCTACTGTGCAACCTTTACACACTTTAGAAAGCCCCGCCCCGACTCAGACACACATTCACTGGACCAATAGCATTCAAGGTGATGTGCCCTTCCAATGACATGTCGCTCATGGACAGACAGGGGACACTGTCGCTGTGGTAAAGGAGGCATAGAAACACTCTATCACTTTAATATGTTATCATCAGCAGCAGGGCTTTGCTTGTCTTCCTGTTTACTTTTAGTATTCTAATATCACACCTCTGTGATAGGCCCATTAACTGTATCACGACAGGCTACTTGTTTTATCTTTCACTTCTGTCTCTTCAAATTTAACAGCGAATGAACACCCACAGAGTGATAAATGACATTTTGGCTGAGTCAGCAAAAGATGGAGGAGACTATTTTTTTTCCATAACACTGCATAGTCTAGGTGTACTGTTTGCATCTTTCTATACAAAAGCAAAGGCACTTCAATTACCTGCAATACCAGTTTGACCCAGGAGAGGCACAATCTGTCACAGTGCATGTAAAAAGTGGGTTAGTCGGAATGTATATAAAAATAAAGTATTAGTTTTTCTTTGTGATAAATATACCAAAAAGACAACAGTAATAGATGTAGTGATGACTTGCACTTAATAGGTATCTATTGTAAATGTTTGCTGACAATGTAGTTCACTACCATGATGCCAGTGCAGTTAAAATAAAATATAACAAATATGATTTTTTATTTTAGGTTAAGTCATATTTGAAAGAGACAGCTTGCACATCAAGATTTGTTGTGTTGATGCAGAATTATTTTTGAAATGTTATTTGAATGCTTTAAAAAACAAAAACAAAAACAAAAACCTAATAAAATGCAACTTGCTAAATGTGGGTGAAACTAACATGGAGGTTATGTTTTTATTAATCAATCAATAAAATCAATCCTTATTGAATGAAATGTATTTTTTCAAAGTGAAACATTTGAATGACACTAAAAAGAAGAGCGTCTCACCCCTGTGTGTATGGATATCCATACTCTCTATAACAGTGAGACTCCTTTAAAAATGCATAGTGGTGAGATGGAAGTGAGCTGTGGATTCGAGTGTAAAAGACACTATCATTAAAAATAAGAGGCTACTCTGCAGGTTGGCAACTCCACTCCAGAGTTGAGTGCAACTCAGCAAATTCATGACAAATGGCGCATATGGAGGAGTGGTTGTATGCGAGAGTATGTGTGTGTGTGTGTGTGTGTGTGTGTTTGTGTTTTAAATTGTGTGTATGTGTGTGTGGAGCGAGCAGCCGGACACGCTGAGTGGTGCCAGTCCTCCTCCCTGCATTAGTCCCAACAGGCAGTGTGTGCTGCTGGCCCACTGAGGCAACATCTGCTGGGTTGGACACCCCTCATGGAGCAGGGTCCATAGAGGCCTGATGGCTGGCTACTTGTCTCATGAAGAGAGAGCCGGGAGAAACCTCATCCTATGGGACTATATCCAACGGCAATGTGTGTGTGTGTGTGTGTGTGTGTGTGTGTGTGTGTGTGTGTGTGTGTGTGTATATATGTGGAGCTTATCCAAACGGACATGGGGAACAAAGCAGTGCTCTCAGCAATCATTCATGGCGCTCAAACGCCGGCCAGGAAGGAAAAGGGGGCGAGCGCGAGACTGCTTTTCAAAGTCAGAGTCAAGGACGTGTTCAGCGATGATGCTACGAGATGGGGACTGATAAACAACGCGTGATTTACTGCCGCTTCCGCTCGTATGAGTTCTCCATAAAGGCGGTGGCGGGCGCTGGTCTGGTGGCAACTGGCAGCAGGTTCCTGCGGTTCCAGCCTTTTTAATGACGTAGTGAGCTTTTATAAGCAGTGTTCACCGACGTCAGCAAAAATCTGGGCGTCGCAAGGTTCTCATGAGTGAACTGTAGATTTGATACTGTTTTAAGTGAGATCCACAAACTAGCCAAGAGTCGCCCTCACATTAAAAAGGGAGATCCGAGATACGCTTGAGTTCCCTTGAAATGCACGATCGAATCAGCCGAGCCTGGATCTGTCATATTTATGTGGATATAAATAAATCCGGTGTTATTCACTGATTTTGTGATTAGCAAGAAATGAATTCAGTTGACCAGAAAAGAGGAAGGACCAGTGACATCACACAGGAACAATTATCTTTTACCTTCTTCTTAAAGTTCCAGTGTGTGGGATTTAGAGACATCTAATCAAATCTTTAATTCAGGCAATTTGACCTAAGAAGAGTAATAAGTATTATTATGAAATCCATTTCTGCTGATGGAAATATTTTAGATACAATTCTATACACTGGGCCTTTAATCCCATCCAATATACACTCAATATAAGCGACTGGGCTTGAAAACAGTTAAAGGATCGTTTTGAATAACCCAGAAGACGTCCTGCTGCGTACAGCCTCACTCTTATTCTCTCTATTTCAAGTTGAGTCTGTTGTCACTATTAATATTCAGAAAACCAGAAGGCACTTTAAATAAATAGAACAAAGGTGGACTAATGATGTGTAAATCTAAATGGATCTAAATGAACACTGGAATACTCTACCTCTGAGATTTCTATCTAACTTCCACACATGATAATCAGATTTAAATCAGGCCTGGCCCGTCATTGAATAGTACCACATATGGTGGAATGGAGTTGGTGGACGACAATACGGTCTTTTAATGTCTCCTCTGACATAATGACTCTCTTTCATAGAGGTTTTATGGCACCAGATTCAGTGCTCTACATTGTTGCTCTGAATCATCAGCAGGAAGGCTGAATTAACTTTATAATGCCAGGATCATCCTCTGTGGACACTGGGCCTCAGGTCATTGGTCAGGTATAAGGGCAGAGAGATACACGTGATTTCCATTCACTTGGTAAATGTCAGATATTTTACTGTTACTTGACTTCTGCATGTGTAACTTTGGAAAAAATGAACCTTTGCATGTGCATATTATGGTCTATGCTGGTTGCTTACCCATTTTCAGACACTAAAGATACATTGAACTTTTCCTTTTTATCCTGAATTTTGTATCAGAGGGTTGAAAAGCGACTACATCCGAGTAGCTGGGGGACTTTGTGTTCCATTAAAAAGGCAGTTTATTCGGATTCAAACGGGAGAAGTGATGAAGCCCAAACTTAAATGTTCCATTTTATGATCTTCCTTAAAGGTCTCGTGAAAGAGGCACTTCAGTGCTTCATCTGTGGCCACACCGACTGAGCGGCATCACTGAGTATGAATAAAACTTTGTGTGGGATCACACAAATTTCTACGTGTTCACTCCTCAAGAATGATTTCCCTTCCAAATATGGATAAGATCAGGGTGTAGAGCATGGGGTTGTGGGTTCAAATCCCAGCCTCTCTTTTGGATAAAAGTGCCTGCTGTGACAAATAGTAAGATCACGCCTCTTGTGGAGACTCACATCTTGGTTGGACATGTCCCAGTACGGCCTCTCTCCGAAGGACATCACCTCCCACATCACGATGCCGTAGCTCCACACGTCGCTGGCCGAGGTGAACTTCCTGTACGCGATGGCCTCGGGCGCCGTCCACCTCACCGGGATCTTTCCCCCCTGCGCAGAGACAAAGGAAGCGCAAAGGGTCAAATGGGAGAAATGCCACACATCTACACCCCTTTATTGCCAAATTCCTCTTGGCTGGCGCCACTCGAAAGTGGGCGAATATCCTCAGTAGCGCCTTGCACGCCTCGAATGTCTTCCCCCGCTACCCATCCAACCATTTAGTCCCTCGTCCCATCCGGCGTATCAATCCGCCAGCAGCCCCAATCACACGCAGCTCCCAACAGTGTTCGCCCTTCACATGCCGGCCGATATTACATGGAGTGTCTCCTCTTCTCCCACAGCCCCGTTTGAATAAAGGAAGATAGGCCTGCGCTTCTGCTGCTACTCGGAGCGTGTCTGCTTGTAATTGGGCTACCTGGGCCTCAGGCGTGCCACGCGCCCTGTTGATTGAAATTGACAGCTGCTTGTTTAAAATTCCACACACACACACACACACACACACACACGCATGCTTACATGCTTTTACACACTCACATGGGAACATATGCACAAGCACCAACACTGATGACTATAGCGTGCACACTCGTGCACACACACACACGAGCCTTGCGGCACCTCCCCATCATATCTGAGCTGAACTCGTCACCGCTTTAAAGGTGCAGTGTGTACGATTTGGTGATATCTGGATGTGAAGTCGCATGTTGTATCCATCACCTCTGGTAGCCCTCAGCTGTGATTGAAACTCGAATGATGTTGAGTAAGTCTACTCTGGGCTACTGCAAAAACATGGCGGCCCCCATAGAGAGGACCTGCTGCTCGTGTTAATATACATTTAGCGGCTAATTTGAGGATACTGGAGAAATATGAATACATTTGGGTGATTATAAATTGATGAAACTGTCAGTATGCAATCGTTTTTGTAATATTTTCAGAAGTGACCAAAATGGCCTAAATCGTACACACTGCACCTTTCATAATGTTGTGTGTGTGTGTGTGTGTGTGTGTGTGTGTGTGTGTGACCTGTCCATTGTACCAATGTGCGTGGACGTATGACAGCCCTGACGCCGTTACACGGCCACCATGGAGCACACATGACATCCTCATGTATTTATGGCTCTATTAAAACTGCCGCACAAGGAC